>JADRCC010534298.1:0-15185 GCA_019843855.1 Hylomyscus alleni
CAGGGACACTTCTCTCCACAAAGGGACTGGTGACTGGCCCAAGTCATAAAGCTAGAGGCTTACAGAATGCCAGGAACCCTGGTTTTTTTGTTTCCAAGCAGCTTTTCTTTTTCTGGCTCACAGTGATGGCTCTGGGCACCCAGTTAAGGGGCAAGGGTTGAGAATATGGCCTCTAGTCTTTCTCTTTTCCTTAGTAGGAAAATGCTAAGCAGGCTAGCGAGAGGGGTTCCTGGGAGGCAGAGGTTGAGAGTTTGGGTCTGTGGACCTTTGCTTTTCCTTTCATTCCTTTTCATGCCATCCCTTGTGCCCTTAACTCCCTCCAACCTCCCTCTGGATCGTGCCTTCCTCCCAGGGCGCTGCTCTGTATCCCCTCTCCAAACCATCCCTCCACCCCCACCCTCCTGCAGGTCCAGGCTACGCACCCTTACGAGAGGAGGCAGTGAGGCTGTTCCTGGCACTGCAAGCGCTGGAGGGGGCACGGCGCCCCGGGCCCCTGATGCAGGGTGTGCTCCAGACCTGCCGGGACCTGCCAGCACTCCAGGATGAACTTTTCCTGCAGCTGGCTAAACAGACCTCAGGTCCTGCTGGTCCCCCTGGGCTCCCTGCTACTCAAGATCCTGCAACCCTTCGATACTGGCAGCTTCTCACTTGTATGAGCTGCACCTTTCGGCCTGGGGGAGCTGTCCGAGGGCACCTCCTGGGGCATTTGGAAAGGTAAGAGCAGAGGCCTCAGCCAAAAAGCTACATGGCCAGGAGAGAATGGCAGGCCAGTGTAATAGTTTGAGAAACAGAGAACCTAGATCCAAAAGAAGGGATGAGAAATGCCCAAGAGCTGGCCTGGTGCTAATAATTTATTCAGTACCTTCATGGGAATTACAAGATCACATCCCACGTGTGACCAGGTGAATCATAACAAGGCACTCCCTTTGGAAAAAAAAAAACCATAAAAAGGCAGGATTTAAGGAAGCATAGCAACGTGGCTGGATTTCAGATTTTAATCACCCCAAGATCATGGAATTGGAGGAAGTAAGTGGAGCAATTGTAGGAGAGCAGGCAGGAGACTTCGAAAATAATTCAGTTCCGTGTAAAATACCTGGACACATTAAGGTTGTCGCCAAGAAACATGAGTTATGAGGAGGAAACTGACTGGATGTAATGAATTTTTTTTTTCATGCTGGGCAACTAACTTAAACCCTCACGCATGCTAAGCAGATACTGAGTTATGTATTTCCACCCTTGGTCATGTAAAATAAATTACAATAAGAGAAAGAAAGAAAGGAAGGAAGGAAGAAGCAAGCCCTTGGAACACTGGTCCTTGGATTTCTTCTAATTCAGGACAGAGCAGGCACTCCCGGACTCCGAACTGGCAGAATATGCACGCTTCATCCGGAAAGCTCTGGGTCGTACTCGAGGCCGAGAGCTGGTGCCTTCACTAGCAGAGATTTCCGCACTGAGCAGAAGGCAAGAGCTGTTGTGTACTGTGCACTGTCCCGGAGCTGGAGCCTGTCCTGTGTCCATCGACTCCCATACTACAGCGGGAGAGGTGAGGCCAAAGAAAGAATCCCCACTGCTTCCATTTCTGAAACTGGTCTCCCAGCTTTGTTTGTTTACCTACGGTACTGGTGGTTGAGCTCTGGGTCTCCAGGACAGTATACACCCTGCATTCTAGCTTCTCATGCCCGGCTCTGGCATTGTATGCCCCTAGTCTCAGATTTGTTTCGTTGGTAGGCCAGCAAATGATGGTGACAAAAACTAAGAGACCCTCTCCAGTGGAATCGGCTTTTTCCAGAATTCTGAAAAAGACTCTCGAGTTATCTGACTTTCGTCTTTCTCCCTTCTTTCTAGGTGGCTCGAGAGTTGGTGGGTAGGCTAGGTTTGGCCCGGAGCCGGAACGCATTCGCTTTGTATGAGCAGCGAGGGGCCCAGGAGCGAGCCCTGGCTGGGGGGACCCTCGTGGCCGACGTGCTCACCAGGTTTGAGAAGTAAATGTCCAGCCCGAGCCCTGCGCTGTATTAGCCAGTCTACTTAGCTTTTGTCTATCACTGGGCACGTTTATCTAGGCGTGCCAGTAGCTCGCTGATCCGCAGACAAGTCCTCACCCGCCGGGGGTGGTGGTGTGCAGTCTGATTTAAAAAGCTCGCCAGGGCCCCGCCCCCAAACCTGCCTTGGCCCCGCCCCTCCCCCATTAGCCTGCGTCCGAAGGGCCCCGCACCATGCGCGGTCTCAATGCATCTTTTTCCTTTCTGCAGTTTGACCTCAGAGGAAGCCGGACTGGAGGACTCGCCCGACTCTGGGTGGAGACTGTGCCTTCGTCTTCACGGACCCCTGCACCCAGAAGGGCTATCTCCAGAGGGTCACGAATTGCCTTTTCTCTTTGAGCAGGTGAGAATCTCTGGGTTTTCACGCCACCAGACCGACCAAAGCTTGAACAACGCTTCATGCCCAACCATCCTCATTTAATTATTGTGACAACCCCACGGGAGACTTTCCCCAAACCCAAAACCTCCCCAGACTCCACACCCGGAGGTGTTTTGACAGCATCTCCACTGACGCCGCCTGCCTCCCCTGCAGGCTCACGCTCTGCTGCTGCGCGGCCGGCCGCCCCCACCCGAGGACACGCTGCGCGCCCTGGCGGCGCTGCGCCTGCAGAGTTTGCACCGGGACTTCTCCCCGCGGGGGCCCCTGCCGCTCCTGGACCGCCTGCTGCCGCCCCCCACCCCACCGCGCGAACCACCGCCGCGCCCTACCCGGAGGCCACCATCCTCCGCCGCCCTGCTGGCCGGGGCGCTCTGGAGCCCCGGCCTGGCCAAGAGGCGGGCGGAGCGTGCCCGGCGCGGCGGGACCGGCCGCTCGACGGGAAGCTCGACGGCCCAGGTGGGAGGAGGCGGCACCGGCACGACAGCCGCGGTGCTGGGCGGCTGGAAGCGGCTGCGGGGCATGGGCCAAGCTGAGGCCATGGCTGCCTACCTGGCTCTGGCGGCGCAGTGTCCGGGGTTCGGCGCTGCTCGGTATGACGTTCTGGAGCTGAGCACGGTGAGGGGGAGAAGGGAGAAGGGGACTCTGGTGGTCCAAGCCCCAACTTTTATCCCAGAGCCACAAGCCTCAAGCCTCCCTCTATACCCCTAATGAGGGTCATTTCATCCGCCATATCTAGAACAGCTAGCTGCCCATCTCAAACCCCTCGACTCTCAGACTTTGGGGGCTTGCACCTCCAGGTGCTTTTGGCTACACCAACACCTGTGCTGTCAATCAAGGGTCAAGGAGGCTTCGGAATCACAGCCATCTCCCTTATCAGAAATAAAGATGCAGCGGCCCCGCCTTCGACCCTGACCCCGCCCATCTCTCCGCAGGAGCCTGGTGGAGGTGCTCCACAGCAGCTCTGCCTGGGTCTGGGAGCAAAGGCCATGTCGCTCTCCAGGCCTGGTGAGACAGAACCCATCCACAGTGTCAGCTATGGTCATGTGGCCGCCTGCCAGCTAATAGGCCCTCACACCTTAGCACTGAGGGTGGGTGACAGCCAGCTCCTCCTGCAGAGTCCCCAGGTGAGAACAGGGCTTGCTAAAGAGAAAACACTGGCAAGTGTACAGCTGTAGATACTAGGGATCCAGCTGTGGTCAGAAGCAAGCTTAAGGAGCTTTCAAGGGATTTGGGGGGTGGGGGAGTCAAATGATAGACTAAGACTAAGATAGTACGAAGAGTAGCTAGACAGGAAGCCACTGGAGAGTCCTGAAGCATTGGGTAAGTGGGGAGGGATATCACAAAGATAGCCTTAAGATGTGGGGAAAGAAATGTGGGGGAGAAACACAAGGACAAGGGCCTAGGGAAGGGTGAGGCTAGCGGTTGGTGGGGGAGGGGGCGGGTTCGAATGTGAGAAGAGAGAAGATTGCCAGGCCTGGAGTATTCAGGAACCTACCTAGCAGCAGCTTGAGCTCTAGAGCTTAGGAAGAAGACAGAAAAAGAGAGCCCAATGGGCCCTGTTGCACACTGCCCTCTGCCCTCTGGTTAGGTGGAAGAGATCATGGAGCTGGTGAATGCCTACTTGGCCAACCCGTCCCCCGAGAGGCCCTGCAGCAGCAGCTCTGGTCCTCCAAGCCAAGACCTGCCGGACACCTCCCCTCCCAGCCAGCACCAAGTTCTGGAAGAGCCCCAGGGACAGTCTGGCTGCTTGAAGCAGCTGCAGGACTAAGCCTGCCAAGAGGTCAGGACTTTTCTTTTGCCTCCAGCCTGAGACCGGAGTGCTCTGAGATTTGAGGCAAACATGGACCCTTTTTGGCCCTGCAGGGACAGGGTATACCCACACCCGAGGGCAGCGATGGGTGTGGACAGTTTTCTAGTTTGTTTCTTAATTTATTTGTAGAAGAAGAAAAAAAAATCGTTATTTACACAGAGCCTTCCTGTGGGAGTGTTGTCGGTGGGAGAAGTTAAGAGTTCCTTGGCTCAGAACAACCCCCCCTTTCCAGGACACCCACACGCTGGGCTTTTACCAGGCTCTGAGAGGGGAGTCTGGATACCACAGAGCTCCACCCTCCCTGACCTTCTGGGTTTAGCCTCCTCCTGGCCACCATGCCATCATAGGATGGTGGGTGGGGCAGGCAAGAAGGCAATACTGCAAGCTGGCAATTACTCACCCTCTGTTCGCCATTGAGTAGTCTGAGGGTGGCCTCCTGTCATCCCTGGCCCACAAAGGCAGTGAGTCATCAAGACAGGCACTACCCAGGTCCTCCCCTGGTGTTCATTCAACTCCTGGGCCCTATCTGCGTCCATGTTTGGTTGCCCCATGCTTTAAGAATGAAATGGAGAGCCAGGCGGTGGTGGCGCACGCCTTTAATCCCAGCACTTGGGAGGCAGAGGCAGGCGGATTTCTGAGTTCAAGGCCAGCCTGGTCTACAGAGTGAGTTCCAGGACAGCCAGGGTTACACAGAGAAACCCTGTCTCGAAAAACCAAAAAAAAAAAAAGAAATGGAGAGATGGCTGTGGCCTCACACAGTTGTAAACATCTCTGGTGTCATAGGTGCAGGCCTACTCTTGGATTCTTACCCTGTCGGGTTGGTTAAGTGCTCTAGGACTGGACTAAGTTCCTGGAGATGCTAGTGGTCCTAGGCAAATGGGACTCCTATGTCCTAGCTATTCTGACTTACTCTGAACACCATGGCCCCTTTGCCCTCGACCCTATATCTCTTCCTTGAGGCTAAGGCAACACGGCCCAACTGGGAACAGTGGCCTAGGCACTGAGGTTTCAACAGGTCAGGAACTTTCAGTAATCCTGAGAGAGGGACTGATCCCTAGGAAAACAGGCTGGTTTGAGGTAAGGCAGGGAACAGTGAAAACACACTAAGACCTGGGCTAAGGAATTAAGTTGGAGCAGGTGAAGGCCAGCCTACTGTCAAGTGCCTGGAGGTGGAAGGTGTGCTCACTCAGCCGCCAGAGTCACAGACCAAGCTCTGCTGAATTAATTCATCATCGAGTTTTATTAGAGCCAAGCAAGCCAGTTAAGAGCCAGGAATGAAAAGGAAGAGATGGGGACAGTTCCTAGACTGGATGTGAACTTAGAAATGGGAGGTGAAGTTGTGTTAGAGGGGTGTGTACGGGGGGGGGGGGGCTGTGCTGTCTTGGGACAGCAGAGAATGGAATCACTGCTCCTGGGTGCCCCAGGAGATGTAATCCGGCCGGGTAGCTGCGTGGTACTCATCAATGAGCTCCTGTACCACCTCCCTTGATCTGTCCATCTCCTGAAAGTTATCCTTGAAGATGTCTTCCTTGCGGAACTGTTCGAGGAAGGCCCCCCGCTTCCACAGTTTGTCATACTGCTGGCAGGTGCTTTCAAAAAGCTAGAGGGAAAGAGTACTTCAGAATGTCACCCAGCGCAGGACACAGAACTAGGGACAGACAGGGCAGAGGGAGCTAATGACAGTAGGGAGTGTAGCAGAGTGACCAAAGACCAGGAGCTAGGGGTGTGGCTCAGAGCGGGGAGAGCTGCCTACCATTCCTGAAGGCCTGGGTGTGACTGCCAGTAACACAAAGACAACAGGAGACCATGCTCACCGAGGAGATGCTGGTGTGGTTGGCCATCATGAGCCCGCTGACCCGGTGGGCTGAGGGCAGGTAGGGAGACTTCCTTGACAGGGCCACCTGGATGCTGGCTGGGCCCCAGGGGATGAAGTTGGCCAACTTCCTTTCCCGGATCCTCTGCAGGCTCTTGTGGACCTGGGGTGGGCAGAGAGGTGGTGGGGGCTGCTTCTCCATCCTGTGGGCCTGAGGCTAGGGTGAAGGGGCCTCCCTTACCTGGGTGGGGTCCACCTCTCCCTGGATGATGTTGAGGATGGCGATGTAGCAGTGGTTGGTCTGACGATCCCGGCCTGTGGACACCATCACGTTCTTGGGCTGTAGCAGGCGCCTCATGACATCCAGGACCGTTGTCTTCCTCACACTGGCCACCTGAGGGAACGGGCGGCGGGGGGGGGGGGGGTTCCCAGGGGCCAGGGCTGTGCCCGGGGCGCAACCCAGAGAGGCACGGACAGAGGAGAAGAGTCAACTCTGTCCCCCATCAGCTTGCAGGTGGTGTGGTCTCTGGGGACTGTCTTTAGATCAGGTCTGTGCTGAGTTTCTGCCATGAGCAGAAACATATCTTAGTGGGCACTGCTCCTGTAGGATCTAAAGGCAATAAAAATCGGGGACAAGGCCGCAAGCTGGTGGCAGTGTCAGGTCCCTGAGTACAGAACCTGGGGAGGTGGGTGGAGAAGAGCTACAAAGAGCAGCTCCTGGGAAGGGTATGGAAAAGGGGAAGGGCACAGTCCTGGGACACTGGGGGAGCTCTTACTGACTGGTCCGTGGTGAGGGGGGTATAGCCAGTCATGAGGAAGTGGAGGCGAGGGGTGGGAATGAGTGAGGCGATGAGGCCGATGAGGTCATTGTTCATGTATCCAGGGTAGCGCAGGGTGGTGGTGCTGGCTGACATGATGGTGGACACCTGGGAACAGGAGACACTGTATTATGGGGCTTGATGGAGGTGGAACACCCCTCCTCTTGATGACCCTCTAGCAGACAGAGAGGGCTTGCATTCCAGGAGGGGGACTCACTAGCTGGTTGATCTGGGAGAAGGATGGGTTCTGGATGTGCAGGCGGTCTGTGGCGATCCGGTTCAAGGCTGTATTGTCCAGCACCACCTGGCAGGATACAGGGGCTCAAAAGGGGACCTTGAAATAAGATAATGCTTAATGTCTGCAAACTCCCAAACCAGGAAGTGGGTTTGCTACCTTTAAAGAAATATTCTATTTCTTTGGTACCACAAGAGAGGAATGACATTCATGTCACAGGACTGTAAACAAATGTGAATGTCCCCCATGTGCCTTGGCTCTGGAGAGATTACAGAGAATAGCCATGGGCTACCCTTGGGCCTACAGTCCAGTGAAAAAGCAATTATTAAAACAAGGCTAGAGGTATAGCTTGGATTTAGTCTCTTTTACCAATAAATACAGCAGGCATGGTACACACACTTATATTTCCAATTAGGAGGCTGAAGATCACAAGTTCGAGGTCAGCCAGGGCAGATTTAGTAAAATCCTGCTTCATCTCTTTTTTTTTCAGTCTTGGGACTAGATCTCAGTCCAAAGCTCAGGTTGGTTTGCAGCTTAATTATGTAGCCCAGGCTATTCCTTGAATGAATAGTGATCCTCCTGCCTCAGCCTACTGAAAAATGGAATTATAGGCAGAAATCACCACACCCACCTAAGACCCTTTTTCTATATAAAGTAAGGAAAGTATAGTTAAAAATAGATACACAAGCCGAGCAGTGGTGGCACACACCTTTAATCCCAGCACTTGGGAGGCAGAGGTAGGTGGATTTCTGAGTTTGAGGCCAGCCTGGTCTACAGAGTGAGTTCCAGGACAGCCAGGGCTACACAGAGAAACCCCGTCTCAAATAAACAAAAAAAAAGAAAAAAGAAAAAAATATATACATATATATATACACACAGGGGGGGGAAGGTTTTGCTACTAAAGTGACCTTTGAGTTCAAGCTCAAGATGACACTGAATAGACAAAATTGGGTATATATGCAGATAGGGGAATACTCTATTGAGAATTTTGCTGCCCCAATAACCTGGAAGCAACTTGAAAATTGGAATCTTAGTTCATAATTTGGCCCTCATGTCATGGCTTTGTTGAATTTTTTTATGTGAGCCAGGGCCAAAGAAGGGCAAGGGCAAGTCTCAGAAGGTGAGTTAAGTCCTGGCTTGCTCTTCCTTTGCTCACCACACAGTCCGCATTCTGGGTCAGTCTCTTTAGTGTGAGGAGGGAGTTGTAGGGCTGGACCACCACGTCACTCATCTCGTCCAGGTTGGGAAACACAGAGTATGTCTGCACCAATTTCTTGGGGTACCTAAGGGCAAAGAAGAGAGAAAGGAGAGGAAGGCACTAGGACCTGGACGGACCTTTCCCGACCATCGAACTCCTTCCCAAGTGTCATTGAGCTCGTGTACAAAAGGATGGACTGGAAAGCACTCCTTAGTCCTCAGCACCCAAAGGATTAGCCACGTTCTGTAGGTCCCAAGGTAACGTCCCCTCTCCCTGCCCAGTGTTTGCTTCCAAGGTGTTCTCTGAATGGTTCTGTCCTTGTAACTCAGGGAGGAGTAGCAAACAAATTAAAAAAACAAAAACCCAACAACAAAACAATAACAAAAAAAACCCCAAACTTCCAGCTCAAGGGGGAAAAGTAACAACATGGAAAGAGACTATCTAGGAATTCTGCTATAGTTCCTGTTACTGTGTGACAAATACCTCAGCTTTTTGGGAAGGAAAGGACTTATCTGGCTTTCAGTTCCAGCTTACAGCACATTATTTCTGGGAAGTTAAGGCAGGGTGCCCACAGTTAAGGGCAGAGGGAATAAATGCGTGGATCCTGGCTGGCTAGCAGCTGGCTTTCTCCTCTTTAATGCTGTGCAGGAGCACCTGCCTAGGGAAGAGTGGCACAATAGGCCAGGTCTTCCTCTATCAATTAACAATTAAGACAGCCCCTTCCATGGGGCTGGCGAGATGGCTCAGTCGGTAAGAGCACTGACTGCTCTTCCGAAGGTCCTGAGTTCAGATCCCAGCAACCACACGGTGGCTCACAATAACCCATAATGAGATCTGACACCCTCTTCTGGTGCGTCTGAAGACAGCTACAGTATATTACGCTGGAGCGAGCAAGCGAGTGAGTGAGCGAGTGAGCGGGGCAGGAGAGAGCAGTGCCATCTTGAATTCAATTCCCAGCAGCCACATGATGGTTCAGCCATCTGTACAGCTACAGTGTACTCATACACATAAAATAAATAAGTCTTAAAAAAAATAGCCCCTTCCTGACATGACAATAGGTATGTAGATAACTCATCAAACTCTCTTCTTAGTCCCGTGGTGGTGGCACACACCTTTAATCCCAGCACTTGGTAGGCAGAGGCAAGTGAATTTCTGAGTTCAAGTCCAGCCTGGTCTACAGAGTAAGTTCCAGGACAGTCAGGGCTACACAGAGAAACCCTGTCTCCAAAAAACAAAAAAACCCACCTCTCTTTTTATTGACTGGAAAGATGTTGGCAGGGGCATACGTGTGTATGTATGTATGTATGTATGTATTGGCTATTTTATTATTTTTACCTCTACCTCCCTTCTAACCTTTATTCCACCCTGATTCCTTCCAATGCCCCAACACTAGATAGAGGAGAAAGAAGGCTAGAGGGGAAAGGGGGCATAGCCCCCTTTAGACTACTTCCTGCTGATTAGAGTTTCTTGAGATCTCCAACCAGCAGCAGCAACCAGAAGCAGGGGGTGGGGTAGGGCGGGGAGTAGCACCCTCCCTTCAAGGACCCCTGCCCCTCTCAGGCTCTACCATTTATACTCTCTCCAGATTCCTCAGAATTAAACTATCTGCAGCTGGCAAAGATCACGCCCCCTGCTAGTGTACGAGGGCAAATCATAATCACCCTTTGTGAAACAGCCTCTTTATCTCACACCTGGGATTAAAATGAAACAATTCATAGAAACTGGGTTTTGCCGGGCGGTGGTGGTGCACACCTTTAATCCCAGCACTTGGGAGGCAGAGGCAGGTGGATTTCTGAGTTCGAGGCCAGCCTGGTCTACAGAGTGAGTACCAGGACAGCCAGGGCTACACAGAGAAACCCTGTATAGAAAAAAATTAAAAAATTTTAATTTTTTAAAATTAAAAAAATTTCAAATTAAAAAAAAAAGAAACTGGGTTTTAAAAGAAACCAAAATTCTCACTCCAGTAAGGTGACTCTGTGGGTAGGATAAAGATGCCTGCCACTACTCTTAATGACCTCAAGTGGTTCCTGAGATCTACAAGGTGAAAGAGAACCAAGCCAAGCACACTGTCCTCTGACTTCCACAAGTATGCATCGACAGGTATGCCTCCCCCCAAATAAACAATGTAATTAAAATATTAACCAGCCCCAAGAGTCAAGGCTAATGACCTCTCCTTAAACACAGGCTTACCTGTCATTCAGTCGCTCTAAGAGGTAGGAGCCCAGACCGGAACCTGTCCCCCCAGCAATGGAGTGACATAGCACAAATCCCTGAATGGAGAGGAGAGAGAGAGAGAAAAGCAGTGTCCAGGTATCTCAAAGACTTCGCCCTTGTCTCTGAGGTTCCTTGGAAAGGCTCAAAGATCAAGGCTTGGTAACGGACAGCACTGAGATTCTGATTTCCCTAGAACAAGGCAGTGGCTTAGTCGCCTTAATGAGCTCTCTATGACGTCCCCAAACGGATGCTGAGTCGAATGTTTCCATCGCATCACGCGTTTAAATTATGCCCGATCTTCCCTCCCAGCACGCCTCACTGTGGAGGACCCTCACCTCTAGACTGTCACTTCCATCTGCTTCTCGGTCTATGATGTCAAAGATGTCCTCGTGAATTTTCTCACCCTGTATGTAGACATGGGGAAGGGAAAGTGAGGCCAAAGGTTCTCTTCTCAGCACCAAGAACTCCACCTATATTGTCTCTGTTGCCATCCTAAAACTGAGCTTCTCAACTGGAATCTTTCTCAACCTAGAAATGCTACTTTATGAACTATTTACATAAAAGTCGCATAACCTTCCTAGAGATCCCTCTTCTCAACGTATCCAGTAGTCTCTTTATTTACTGCAAGTCTAGCCTGGACAGATCCCCAGATTTGCTTGAGCCTTGCCTTGTCCCAGGCTAGGATTACCAAGGAACTCTGGGACTGACACCTGTGAGAATCCCCTGCCCCAGTTGTTGCCAGCTCCTCCTCCATGCTCAGACAGGTAGATGTTCTCTGGGTTGTAGAGCTTGGCATAGGAGGAGTTGAGGATGGAATGGATCACCCGGGGCTCCAGGTCCAGCAGCACAGCCCGGGGGATGTAATGCTCATCATCTGCCTGTCAAAGGGAAGCCAGGGTGGGCTCAATGAGCTAGGATGGATCAAGTCCTCTATCCACCCAACTCTGGTTCTTGCAGGCCCTCCCTCAAGACAGCTATTCTGTTCCCATCTGACCAGTGAGTTTCCCAGCACCACGTAGCTGCCAGTCCCTTCAGGTCCCCAGGATCCTGATCAAGACACTGGGGGTGGGAGAGCACCTGGTAGAAAAAGACGTCCTTTCGGTCAGTGCCCTCGGTGGCGAACTCTTCTACGATGCCCTCGGGACTGATGCCATGCTCAGCACAAAGCTGTTTCCAGAACTCGAACCCAACTAAGAGAGGGAGGCGGGAGGAGGAGAAAAAGGATACGTGGGTCTGGGTAGGTTCCAAATAGCCAGTGGGGGATTGAACGCCTAGGTCTAGGGTTTTAGAGTAGCCTTGGGACTCCCTACTGTCTAGGCCAGCGACTGGACGTGGGAAGGTCCATTGGCTTTAGGCAGTTGGGCACAGGGTTGGGGATCGCCTTTGTGGGGGAGAACTAGGATTCTGAGGACAGACCGAATCTATGACCTTATTGCGAGGGCCTATTGCACCTAAGGAACCTGGGAAGCAGAGGGTCTGGAGGTTCGCTCACTCTGATTGCCGCACTGGCCCAACTGTAGGGTGATGATTTCTCTCGGCATCGCTCCTCAGACATCGGTGTTGCACTCTCTCCCGCCAGCAACGCCGCCGACCGCTAGCGAGCTCGCCCGCGCGACGCAGGCGCTGGGTCAGGCGCTCCGCCCCTGATCTTTCTCCGCTCCAATAGGAGCTAAGCTCTGCAGATGGAATTTCCTCCTTCATTGGGCTTCAGCCGTGCAGATTGCGCGTGCGCGGCTCCGAATCGCGCTCAGCGCTGGGAACGTATTCGGACGCAGCGTTCTCTTCCGTCTGGTGAAGGCTTATGCGCATGCGCGCGTGGGACCAGCCAGCCTACCCGCCCCGTCTCCGCCCCGTCTCCGCCCCGCCGCAGCCAAGTCGCGCTTCTGCGCAGTTGCTATTATTGTGACTGCCGGGCCGTGGCCCCGGATGTTGTGGCTGCTGGAGGGGAGATGGGAGAGGTTGAAGCGGTGGCCGCGGCCCCGGGCCCAGCTTCGGGCTTGGCTTTCAGGGGCCGCCGAGCTATGTCTGGCTCCTGGGAACGCGACCAGCAGGTTGAGGCGGCGCAGCGGGCCCTGGTGGAGGTGCTGGGCCCTTACGAGCCTCTGCTGAGCCGGGTGCAGGCAGCCCTGGTGTGGGAGCGGCCGGCCACGAGCGCCCTGTGGTGCCTGGGGTTGAATGCGGCGTTCTGGTGAGAGACCCTGACCCTCACTGACCCTACTAGGCGGGAATTCTTCAGGTTGTTCTGGGGGTGGGGGGTCGATCTCTCACCTGCGCTGCCCTGCCCTGTCTTCATTCGCCGCCCCGGCTGCTTCTCATACTTGCCTAATGATGCTTCACTTTCCCCCTACATCCCGCCCGCCTCCAGGCATCGGCATCGCGGGTGCTCGCAGGGCCCTCTCGGTCTTCCCTGCTTTCCCCACGCCCCGACCCTTGCCCCGGACACTCCACGAGCTTCTGGTAACTCCCCGCGTCGCTCGCAGTAAGCCAGAGTGCCTCTTGTTAGCTAGAGAAAGTGATTTCACTTTGAGACCCATTTCCTCCGTTTCTCTTGCTTGTCCCCAGTGTGGTGGCTCCCAGAGAGTGTAACTTACGGTGGGAGGAGAGTCAGAAGGGCTTGAAAAATGGTAGCCGTGGGTGTGAGGAGTAAAACAAGCTTGAGCCGGTTATCGTGGATTAGCATGTTAGATACTGTCTCACCCAGTCAAGTTGGTGAAGTCGGTATGGAGTTTCAGCTTGAAAGAAAAGTAGATGTATTAAGAAGGAAAAGAATTACAAAACAGTGATGAGACTTTATCTGTTTCAGAGCCACTTAGAGTTGCAACTCTTCTCCCAAAAACTTAGAAAGACCTTAGCCACGTGGTTTAAAGTTCAAGGGGGTTGAGGCCATCTGAGAGCCGTGAATTCTCTTTAGCTGGACAAGTGGCTTTATGTTAAAGTGTGTGTTTCATTCTCTGGAAAAAATGAGAGCACTTAGGAGGAGTTTCGACTTTATCGAGTGTACCATCCATGGTTTGGGTTTATTAATAACCATAATACTGATCAAATTCCAAGGGAACTGACACATCACTCAACCCTCTACCAAAAGAGATAAGACTATCTTGAATAAGCCTGAAACGACAAAAATGGAGTGTGTGTGTGTGTGTGTGTATGTATGTATGTATGTGTGTATGTATGTGTGTATGTATGTATGTCTGTATGTATGTGTGTGTGTATGTTGGGGTTCTGGAGCTTGAACCTGAGACCTTTTGTATGCCAAGTGTTCTATAGCAGTGAAGCTGCACTTCAGGCCGCTATCATCTATTTTTGATAATGGTTCTTTCTTGACCTCAGATACCAGCTTCCTCCCCATTGTTAGTGTTTGTCCACACAGAACCTTCAGGAAAAAGAAATTGATGTTTATTAAACCCACTTTTAGAATGTGGGCTTCAGGTGTACATCAGGGATGGTTCTGAATGAACCTTTTTTTTTTTTTTTTAATGAGTTAGGGTTTCATTACATAGCCCTAGCTAGCCTGAACTCTTGTGTGTAGACCAGGCTGACCTCAAACTCAAGAGGTCCACCTCACTCTGCCTTCCAAGTGCTGGGATTTAAGGAGTTCACCAGTATGCCTGGCTGATGAAATGTGTTTTTAAAGATTTGTTTTTATTATTTTAATTACGTGTGCGTGCGTGAGTGCATAGATAGGGGTGATAGTGAGGGAGTATGTGAGTTTCGGGTACTTGTGGAGGCTAGAGAGGCATTGGAGCTGGAAATAGGTGAGCTGCCAGAGGGGGTGCTGGGAACTGAACTTCTTTAGAAGAGCAGTATGTGCTCTTAACCACTGAGCCATCTCTCCAGCACCGGAACACATCTTAAAACTGCAACAGATTTGCTGCTCCTCAACAGTGTATTCTTTTTTGGTTCCGTATATCCACTCCACATAGCAGGCCTTGAACTTCTGATCTTGCTGCTCCCAGCTCCTGAGGATTGGGACTCTTGGCATTGGACACCATCCTTTACCATTCATAGTGTTTACTTAGGCTAAGTCTGTGTTGAGAATCTTTCTCAGAACCCCTCTTGTGCTTTGGACCTCTTAATTGTGACTGATCTTTATCTCTGGCATTTCCGGGTAGTTTGCCTGCTGTGTAGCCACAACACCGGGAGGTGGGGGAGAAAACCAACAAAGTGAGGGTGGCTTAAGACTTAAAGAACAGTTGAGCTTGTCATTTACCAGAGGGGACTCATACCTTGGGAGGAATGCAGATAGTATCAAGGTCCAAGGGGGCTAAGGAGTCAGACATTGGCACACACAGACTTGTTTGGGGAGAAGTGAACGCCTTTGGAGTTTGAGCGTTAGGCGTAGTTTGCTCCTCAGTAGTGTCTTTGTGAGTGTTGACAGTTCACTTAGGAAAAGTAAAGAATGACTTTAGATTTTCAACGTTTTGAAGAAGTGTCACTAAGGTCAGAAACAACAAATCTGAAATACTTCTCATTATTTATTAGGAATAATGATGTATCAAAAGCTGAGGTGTTTTTTGATGTGTCAAAAGATTAATTAGTAGTAGAAAGTAGTCACCTGAGTGCTAGAATCTACCTTAGTGTAATGGAGCCTACCTCCAAACCTGATGCCCTGACCCAGCTCCTATAAGCTGTCCTCTGACTTACACACACACACACACACACACACACACACACACACA
>JADRCC010534317.1:0-11642 GCA_019843855.1 Hylomyscus alleni
AAAATCCATCTACCCTTCATATTAGAAGTCTTGGAGAGATCAGGGATACAAGGTACATACCTAAACACAATAAACAAAATATACAACAAGCCCATAGCCAACATCAAATTAAATGCAGAGAAAAAACAATTCCTCTATAATCATGTACAAAACAAAGCTTTCCACTCTCTCCCTATCTGTTCAATATAGTACTTGAAATTCTAGCTAGAGACAATAAGCAGATCAAGGGATATGAGTTGGAAATGAAGTCTAAATATCACTTTTCAGAGATGATACAATTGTATATATAAACAACCCCCCAAAATCTACCTGAGAACTATTACAGATGATAAAGACCTTCAGGAAAGTGGCTGTATTCAAAATTAACTCAAAGAAATCAGCAGCATTCATTTATACAAATGATAAATACACTGAGAAAGAAATTAGGGAAACAACACCCTTCCCAATAGCCATAAACAATATAAAATATATTTATGCAACTCTAACCAAGCAAGTAAAAGACTTTCATGGCAAAAACTTCAAGTATCTGATGAAAGAAATTGAGGAAAATATCAAAAGATGAAAAGATCTATCATGCTCATGAATAGATAGGAGTAACAGTGAAAACGGCCATCTTACCAAAAGCAATCCACAGATTCATAGCAGTCCCCCTCTGAATTCCAGCACCTTTCTAACATACTTTGAAAGAGTAATTCTCAACTTTATATGCAAAAATTAACAAAAAATCCCAGGATAGCTAAAACTATCCTGAACAATAAAAGAACCTCTGGAGGAATTCCACCCCTGATATCAAGCTGTATTTCATGGCAATTGTAATCAAAACTCTAAGGTATTGGTATAGAAACAGACAGGTTGATCGATGAAATTGAATTGAAAAACCTGAAATAAATCCACACACCTACAGACACTTGATTTTTGTCAAAGTAACCACAATCATAAAATGGAAAAAAGTAAGCATCTTCAACAAATATTGCTTGTCTAACTAAATATCTACATGTAAAAGAATCAAAACAGATCTACACTTATCACTACAAAAACTCAAGTACAAGTGGATCAAAGACCTCAATATAAAACTGGATTCTCTATATCTAACAGAACAGAAGAAGGGAAATATCCTTGAACACATTGGTACAGAAGACAAGTTCTGACTCAAGCTCTAAGATTAAAAATTAAAAACAGAACCTTATGAAACATGAAAGCTTCTCTAAGACAAAAGATACTATACCTAGGAAAAAACTGCAGAGTATAAATTGGTAAAAGATCTTAACTAATCCTCCGACTGACGGCTAATATCTAAAATATATAAAGACCTTAAGAAGTTAGACACCCACAAACCAAGTTATCCCAGTTTAAAAATGGGGTGCAGAGAGGATGGCTAAGTTGGTCATCGATGGGAAGAGAGGTCCTTGGCCCTGTGAAGGTTCTATGCCCCAGTATAGGGGAATGCCAGGGCCAGGAAGTGGGAAAGGGTGGGGTGGTGAGCAGTGGGAGGGGGGGATTGTTTTAGTTTTTGTTTGTTTTTATTTTATTTTTTTCTTATTTTATTTTATTTTTATTTTTTCTTTTGGAGGGGAACCTGGGAAAGGAGATATTGTAAATAAAGAAAACATCTAATAAAAATATTATATTGAAAAAAGCACAAGTTAAAAAAATGGGGTGCAGAGCTAAACAATTCTCAAAGGAGGAATTTCAAATGATGGAGAAACAAAGAAATGTTCAACATATTCAGTCTTTAGGGAAATACAACTCAAAATGACTCAGGTTCTATACGACATCCATCAGAATGGCTAAGATAAGAAACTCAAGTAAATGCACTTGATGGAATAGTCCTCCATTGATGGTGGGAGTTTGAACTTGTACCATCACTAGGAAAATCAATCTGGTGGTTTCTTGGAACATTGGAAGGAGGTCTACTTGAAGATCCAGCTATACCTTTCCTGAGTATATACCCAAAGGAAGCTCCACCATATCACATGGACACATTCTCCTCTATGTTCATAGCAGATTTATTTGTAATACTTAGAAACTGGAAAAAATTCAGGTACCCCTCAATTGAGAATTGGGTACAAAATATGTAGTTCATTTATACAATGAAATACTATTTGCCTGCAAATGAATCAACTTAGAAAATATCATCCTGAGTGAGGTAACCCAGACCCCAAAGGAAATGCATGATATGTACTCACTTATAAATGGATTTTAGCCATAAAGTACAGGCTATTCATGCTACTCTCCACAGACCCACAGAAGCTAAACAAAAGAGAGCCCATGTGATAATGCTTGAATCTCACTTAGAAGAGGGAATAAAATGGTCATAGGAGTCAGATGGATAGAGGGAGCTGGATAAGAGAGAGAATGGAGAGGGGGATTGGGAGGTTCAGGATTAGATGTGGAAAGAGAGAAGAGAAAGGGCTAGAGGGCCAGGAGAATGAATGGAAATTGGCTGCTCTTGGGGGTGCTGGTTGGGTGGGGGCACCTCTAGGAAGTATTGGAGATATAGGATGAGGAAGCTCCCAGGAGTCAATGTGTGTGACCTAAGCTTAGATGCATACCAGTAGGGATATGGAACCTAAAGAGACTACCTCCTGTAGCCAAGTAGAACCCCCAGTGGTGGGTAAGGACACCCACAAAACTGTTGACCCAAAATTTGTCCTGTCTTAAAGAAATTCAGGGACAAAGAAGGAACAGAGACTAAGGGAATGGCCAACCAATAGCTGGTCCCACTTGAGACCCATTCTTTGGGCAAAGCACCAATTCCTGACACTATTAATGATAGTTTGTTGTGGTTGCAGACAGAAGCCTAGCAAAACTGTCCTCTAAGAAGTTTCACCCAGCAGCTGACTGAAATAGATGTAGACACCCACACCCAAACACTGTATGGAGCTCAGGGACTCTTATGGAAGACTTGGGAGATTAATAGAGGACCCAGAATTGGATAGGATCCCCACTGGAAGACCAACAAAGTCAACTAACATGGTCCCTGTGGGCTTTCTGAGACTAAACAACTAACAAAAGAGCGTATACCAGCTGGATCCAGTCCCCTATATGTAGTAGATGTGCAGCTCAGTCTTTATGTGAGTCCCCAACAACTATAGCAAGGCCAGTCCCTAAAAATGTTGCCTCTCTATGGAATCCATTTCCCTAACTGAGTTGCCTTGTTTGGTATTAGAGGGAGAGGATGCACCTAACCTGGCAGAGACTTGATGTACAAGGGCGGGGGGATATCCATGGTATGCCCTATCCTCTCAGAGGAGAAAATAAAGGGGTACTGGGAAAGACTGTGTGAGGGGGTACTGGGAGGGTGATAGCAATTGAGATGTAAGACAAAGATTCCACTTTTCTATATCTAGTTGGAGGGTAAGTCTGACAGAGGTCAAGGGGATACAAATTGAAAAGAAAGAAGTCAAAGTACCATTATTTGCAGGTGGTATATAAGAGTATACATAGTGCCCCCGCCAATTTCTTTGAGGGAGCTCTTATGCTAAAGTTCTACATCTTCATTGATGGGACTAGATACAAGATTAGCTAAAACCAAATCAAACCAAGCCAACAACTACAACAACAAACAAACAAAATGAAATAAAAACAAAAACAAAAACAACAATAGCCAAAACAGTAACCTTTCTAGGTACAAATGACAAATGGACTGAGAAAGAATTCAGGGAACCAGTACTCTTTAAAATAGCCACAAATAATATGTAAAATATCTTGTAATAGCCTTAACTAAGCAAGTTAACAACTTATATAATAGAAACTAGTTTTTTTATTAAAGAAATTGAAGAGAACATGAAATATGGAAAAAATCTCCCATACTCATGGATCAGTAGAATTAACATAGAAAAAATGGGCATTCCACCAAAGGCAATCTACAGATTCAATGAAATCCCCTCAAAATTCCAACACAATTCTTTGGAAATCTTGAAAGGATAATGCTCAATTTCATTTGGAAAAAAAAAAAAAAAACACCCAAGACTGCTAAATAATCCTGAACAATAAAAGAACTTCTAGAGGATCACTATCCCTGATTTCATGCTGTGCTATAGAGCTATAACAATAAAACCAGCATGATATTGGCATAAAAAGAGATATGTTGATCAAGGGAATCAAATTGAAGTTCCAGATGTAAATATATGCACCTATGGATACCTGATTTTTGATAAGGAGACCAGAGAGAGAAAATTATTTTGTCAGCTCTACATTCAATAGAAGGCTAATCTCAAAGATATACAAGAACTCAAGAAACTAGACATGAACAAACCATGTGATCAAACTAAAAGTGGGGTACAAATCTAAACAATGAATTCTCAGTAGAGGGATATGGAGTGTCTGAGAAACACTTCCAGAAATGTTTGACCACTTTAGCCATCAGAAATCAAAACTACTTTGAGCTTTTATCTTACACTTGTCAGAATGGCTAAGGTCAGTTATACAAGTGATAGCTCATGATGGAAAGGATGTGGAGCAAGGGTAACATTCTTTTATTACTTTATTTCTGGTGGGAGTGCAACACTTGTACAGCCACTTTGGAAATCAATATGACAGCTTCTCAGAAAATTTGGAATCAATCTGCCTCAACACTCAGCTGTACGTCTCAGGGCCATACACACAAAAGATGCTGCATGCTACCCCAAGGTCCGTTGCTTAGATATGTTCATTGAGGCTTTAATCATAATGACCATAAACAGGAAACAACTTAGATAACCCTCAAACATAGGATGGATAAAGAAAATCTGTTGTATTTACACAATGGAGTATTACTCAGATATTAATAATAACATCATAAAATTTTCAGGCAAATGGATGGAACTAGAGAAAAATCGTCTTGAGTGAGGCAGTTCAAACCCAGAAAGAAAAAACTGGTATGTATCCACTTAGAAGTGGATATTAGCTGTTAAATAAAGAATAATAACACTGCAATTCACAGACACAGGGAGACTAAGTAACAAAGAGGGCTCAAGGATGGAAGCATGGATCTTCTTGGGAATGAAAAATAGAATATATTTTATGAGTGGACTGGGTGTGAGTAGGGATGAGAACAGTAGGGATAGGGTAGGGTTTGGGAGGGATGGAGAGAGAGAGTACAGGGAGAGAAGATTGAGATTGGGGGTATATCAGGGGTCATGTGAAAACCCAGTGGAATCTATGAGAGTGACTTTAGCTAGGACTTCTAGTAATGGAGTATACCTGGTCTGAACCACCATCTTCAGTAAGCAGGCAAGGCTTCAAGTGGTGGGGTAGGACACCGTCCAGCCACAAAACCTTTGACCTAAGTTGTCTTGTTGCAAGATGTGCTGGGGCAATTGTGTCTCAGAACTTGTACGAGTGGCCAACCAAAGACTGGTCTAACTTTAGGACCATGCCAAGAGAGGGGGCCCATGCCTGATACTGCCTGAGTTGTCAGGAACCAGAACCTGGATAGCCCAGAAACTTAGGATAGAACTGGTATGAATGGTAAAAAACAAAACAAAACAAAACAAAAAAAGTCAAAATGATTTTTAATGATATTCTACTGTGCTCATAGATTGATGCCTTGTCCAATTGTCATCAGAGAGCCTTCTTCTCATAGCTGATGGTAAAATATGTACATTTCTTCAGGTAAACATTAGATAGAGCTCAGATAACCCTGTCAAAGATGGGGAGGAATCATTTCAAGAGTCAGAGGGGGTTGAGGAGACCAGGGTACACTGCCAACTGACTCAACTAAGCAGGTCTCAAATGGGGTCATAGAGACTGAAGATGCATGGAACCTATCTACAACAGATCCTCTTGGTATGTTAGGGCTGTTAGCTTGGTGTTTTTGTGGGATTCCTAACAATGGGAGTAGGTTGTCTCTAACTTGTCTGACTGTCCTTGAGAACCTTTGCTTCCTAATAAGTTACCTCGTTGTTCCTTGATATGTGAGTTTCTGTCTTTTGTGCTGTAATTGGTTGATATCTTTTGGAGATTTGCTCTTTTCTGAAGGGAAATGGAGGGAGAGTTGGTCTGGGGTAGAGAGGTGCTGGTGAGGGACTGGAGAGAGTGGAGGGAGAGGAAAATGTGATCAGGATATATTATGAAAGAATAGCTTATTTTCAATTTTAAAAAGGGGGAGGAAATACACAAAATTTCTTATTTTATTTTCTGTGTGCTATTTTTATAACTTGTGGATATGTCTGAATGTCATGTACTACCATGGTATCCAGAAGTTAGCATATGACTCATTGGAATGGAGTTATAGATGTTTGTGACTGCCATTTGACTATGTAGGTAATGTGAGCAAGGCCTAATCTGAACAAAAAGAATACATTAAATGTTACACACACACACACACACACACACACACACACACACACACTTACATACACACACACACATTTAAAATTAATTCCTTGGTAACAAGTTCTTTGACTTAAATAAAATAGTAAATTCTGTGAGAAGAGTATACGAAATATAACTTGTAAAAAGACAGGAAATTCAAATATTCCTAACTTTTGAGAGGAATTGAAATTCTAATAAAAATTTCATGAAAACTTCTGGCTCAAATGTCTTTGTTGATATAGTCCATCAATGAACAAATACTATTAAGCCAATACATACTTTTTCAGACAGTGAAAGAAAAATTTTATTTTCTTTTAGATTTTTATGTAGTTCATGTTGGATTAGAACCTATGCTCTCTCTGCCTCTGTTTTCTGGTTGTTTGAAGTGTAGCCTCATGCCACCATACTGACTTTCAAATTGTTTTATGAGACCAACATTACCCCAAGCCTGAGCATACATATAAATTTATATATATATATAAATATCAAATAGAAATAACACAACAGTGTGAAAATATAATACTAGACAAACAATTCAACATGTAAGTTATAATTTGCAAATGGATTTGTCTCAGAAATATAAAACCAATTTCACATGAAAATTAGTTGTTGTAACTCAACAATGTCTTATTATATTACTATGTATATAAAGGTAGAAAAGCATGAGAAACATGCACAGTGGATAAAAATTAGAACAGAATTTCTCAGTCTTCTGGGAAGCAGCTGTGAAAAACCCTGTCTAACTTACACCTACCAGTGACCATTGGATTACTCACTAAGATCTGGACCACATTACAGATGACTTCTGTAGCCAATTTCTCCCTATTTGGAGTCCCAGTTAGTGTGGAAAGGGAGAATAAATTAGAAAATAAGGCAAGCAGAGAGCTCATCTCCAGGGAGTACTCTGACCCTGGGACTCAGGAGGTGTGGATCATCCACAGCCCTCTGTACACCATTCCTGCTAACAGGGAGCTGGGCTCCAGGGAGTGCTCTGACCCCTGGGCTCAGGTGAGATCACCATTTTCTCTCTGGTGACTTTCTAAGGTGGGACAAGTCAGGAGGAACAGGTCTTAACAGGAGAGAGATGATCTCCCAGGAGTGCTGACACAGGCTTACAGACCCACAGGAGGAACAAACTCCAACCAGAGACAGCAAGAACATCTAACACCAGAGATTACCAGATGGCAAAAGGCAAATGCAAGAATCTTACCAACTGAAACCAAGACTACTTGGCAACATCAGAACCAAGTACTCCCACCACAGCAAGTCCTGGATACTCCAACATATGGGAAAAGCAAGATTTGGATCTAAAATCACATATCATGATGCTGATAGAGGAATTTAAGAAGGACATGAATAATTCCCTAAAAGAAATATAGGAGAACATTGGTAAACAGGTACAAGCCCTTAAAGAGGAAACACAAAAATCCTGTAAAGAATTACAGGAGAACACAACTAAACAAGTAGAAGCCCTTAAAGAGGAAACACAAAAATACCTTAAAGAATTACAGGAAAATGCAACCAAACAGGTGAAGGAATTGAACAAAACTATCCAGAATCTAAAAATGGAAGTAGAAACAATTAAGAAATCACAAAGGGAGTCAAATCTGGAGATAGGAAACCTAGGAAAGAAGTCAGGGGCCATATATGCAAGCATTTCCAACAGATTACAAGAAATAGAACAGAGACTCTGAGGTGCAGATGAAACCATAGAAAATATTGACACACTAGTCAAAGAAAATGCAAAATACAAAGATCCTAATCCAAAACATCCAGGAAATCCAGGACACAATGAGAAAACCAAACCTAAGGATAATAGGTATAGAAGAGAGTGAAGACCTCCAACTTAAAGGGCCAGTAAATATCTTCAACAAAATTATAGAAGAAAATTTCCCTAACCTAAAGAAAGTGATGCTCATGAACACACAAGAAGCCTACAGAACTCCAAATAGTTTGGACCAGAAAAGACATTTCTCCCATTACATAATAATTGAAACACCAAATGGACAAAACAAAGAAAGAATATTAAAAGCAGTGAGGGAAAAAGGTCAAGTAACATATAAAGCTAGACCTATCAGAATTACACCAGATTTCTCTCCAGAGACTATGAAACCCAGAAAATCCTGGGCTGATGTAATACAGACCCTACAAGACACAAATGCCAGCCCAGGCTACTATACCCAGCAAAACTCTCAATTACCATAGACAGAGAAACCAAGGTATTCCATGACAAAACCAAATTTACACAATATCTTCTGACAAATTTAGCCCTTCAATGTATAATAAGTGGAAAATTTCAAAACAAGGAGGGAAACTACATCCTAGAAAAAGCAAGAGAGAGTAATCTTTCAGCAAAACTTAAAGAAGATAGCCACATGAACAGAATTCTAACTCTAACAACAAAATTAACACGAAGCAACAATTACTTTTCCTTAATATCTATTAATATCAATGGACTCAATTTCCCAATAAAAAGACATAGACTATCAGACTGGGCACATAAACAGAACCCAACATTTTGTTGCATATAAGAATTCCACCTCAGTGTCAAAGACAGACACTACCTCGGAGTAAAAAGCTGTAAAGCAATTTTTCCAAGCAAATGGTCCCAAGAAACAAGCTGCAGTAGCCATTCTAATATCAAATAAAATAAACTTTCAACCTAAAGGTATCAAAAAAGATAACAAGGGACACTTCATACTCATCAAAGGTAAAATATACCAAGATGAACTCTCAATTCTGAACCTCTATGCTCCAAATGCAAGGGCATCTACATTCATAAAAGAAACTTTACCAAAGGTCAAAGTACACATTACACTGTACACAATAGTGGGAAACTTCAACATCCCACTTTCTCAGATCGTGGAAACAGAAACTAAGCAGAGACACAGTTAAACTTACACAAGTTACAAAACAAGTGGATTTAACAAATATCTATAGAACATTTTATCCTAAAACAAAAGGATATACCTTCGTCTCATCACCTCATGGTACCTTCTCCAAAACTGACCATATACTCAGTCACAAAACAGATCTCAACAGATACAAGAAGATTGAAATAATTCCTTGTATCCTTTCAGATCACTATGGAATAAGGCTGGTCCTCAATAACAACATAAACAATAGAAAATCCAAATACACATGGAAGGTGAACAACACTCTTCTCAATAACTTGGTCAAGGAAGAAATAAAGAAATTAAAGACTTTTTAGAGTTTAATGAAAATGAAGCCACAGTATACCCAAACTTATGGGACAGAAAGAAAGCAGTCCTAAAAGGAAAACTCATAGCAATGAGTGCCTCCAAAAAGAAACTGGAGAGAACATTCACTAGCAGCTTGACAGAACATCTGAAAGCTCTTGAACAAAAAGAAGCAAATTCACTCAAGAGGAGTCGAAGGCAGGAAATAATCAAACTCAGGGCTGAAATCCACCAAGGGGAAACAAAAAGAACTATACAAAGAATCAACCAACCAGAAGCTGGTTCTTTGAAAAAATCAACAAAATAGATGAACCATTAGCCAGACTAACAAGAGGACACAGAGATAGTATCCTAATTAACAAAATCAGAAATGAAAAGGGAGACATAATAGATACTGAGGAAATCAAAAAAATCATGAGATCCTACTTCAAAAGCCTATACTCAAAAAAACTGGAAAGCCTGGATAAAATGGCCAAATTTCTAAATGATACCATGTGTACCAAAGTTAAGTCAAGGTCAGATAAATGATCTAAACAGTCCTATATTCTGTAAAGAAATAGAAATAGTCATTTATAGTCTCCCAACCAAAAAAAAAAAAAAAAAAAAAAAAGCCCAGGACCAAATGGGTTTAGTGCAGACTTCTATCAGACCTTCAAAGAAGACCAATAGAAATACCAATACTCCTGAACTATTACCAATACTCCTCAAACTATTCCACAAAATAGAAGCAGAAGATACTCTACCCAATTAGTTCTATGAAGCCACAATTCCTCTGATACCTAAACTACACAAAGACCTACCAAAGAAAGAAAACTTCAGACCAATATCACTAATGAATATTGATGTAAAAATATTCAATAAAATTCTTCCAAACTGAATCCATGAACACATCAAAATGGTCATGCATCATGATCAAGTAGGCTTCATCCCATGGATGCAGGGATGGTTCAATATACAGAAAACCATCCATGTAATCCACTATATAAACAAACTCAAAGAAAAAGACCATATGATCATCTCATTAGATGCTGAGAAAGCAGTTGACAAAATCCAACACCCCTTCATGATAAAAGTCTTGGAAAGATCAGGAATTCAAGGCCCATGCCTAAACATAATAAAAACAATGTACAGCAAACCAGTAGCCAACATCAAACTCCATAGAGAAACTTGAAGCAAACTCACTAAAATCAGGCAGAAGACAAGGTTGCCCACTTTCTCCCTACCTATTCAATATTGTACTTGAAGTCTTACCCAGACCAATTAGACAACAAAAGGAGATCAAATGGATGCAAATTGGAAAGGGAGAAGCCAAATTAACATTATTTGTAATGATGGTATACTTCTATGACCTCAAAAAGTCAACCAGAGAATGACTAAACCTGATAAACAACTTCAGCAAAGTAGCTGGATATAAAATTAACTCAAGCAAGTCAGTGTACTTCCACTTCACAAAGGATAAACAGGCTGAGAATGAAATTAGGAAGACAACACAATTTGTAATAATAACAAATAGTATAAAATGCCTTAGAGTGACTCTAACTAAGCAAGTGAAAGATCTTTATGATAAGAACTTCAAGTCTCTGAAGAAAGAAATCAAAGATTTCAGAAGATGGAATGATCTCCCACTCTCATGAATTGGCAGAATTGATACAGTAAAAATGGCTATCGTGCCAAAAGTAATCTACAGATTCAATGCAATCCCCATCAATATTCCAATTCCATTCTTCACAGATTTGGAAAGAGCAATTTGCAAATTCATATGGAATAACAAAAAGCCGAGGATAGTGAAAACTATTCTCAACAATAAAAGAACTTCTGGTGGAATCACCATCCCTGACCTTAAGATGTACTACAGAGCGATTGTGATATAAACTGCATGGTATTGCTATAGTGACAGGCAGATAGATCAATGGAATAGAATTGAAGACCCAGAAATAAACCCACACACCTATGGTCACTTGATCTTTGAGAAAGGAGCTAAAACCATCCAGTGGAAAAAGGACAGCATTTTCAACAAATGGTGCTCGCTCAACTGGAGGTCAGCATGTAGAAGAATGAAAATCCATCCAGTCCTATTACCTTATATAAAGCTCAAGTCCAAGTGGATCAAGGACTTCCACGTAAAACCAGATACACTGAATCTAA
>JADRCC010534340.1:0-10108 GCA_019843855.1 Hylomyscus alleni
GTTCTGTAAGGATTTCAATAGCTTTCCATTTGTTTATAAGATTTATTTATTTTCTGTGTATGAGAGTTTGCCTTTGTTATATTTATACACTGCATGGTACCAAAGAGGTCAGAAATGTTAGCAGATTCTAGCCCATGGCTTTAAGTGTTCAACCATCACTACTGAAAGGGTTGCTGAAATGGTTCAGTGAGTAAAATGAGCTTGCCGCCAAGCAGATGACCCAAGTTCGAGTCCCAGGACTCACATGGTGGAAGAAGAAAACCAGCTTTACAAGTTGTCCTTTGACCTCCACATGCACACCGTGGCACATGCCCTTCCCCAATAAATACATATAAATATTACATTATTACATTTCAATAGTTATTAAATAGTTAAAAATATTAACATAGTTTTTCTTGATTTTGGTGGCAGCATTTGTTTAAAAACATCTGCAGGCAGAGTTTTTTTGGCTGATGACAAGGCCATGTGTACATATGGGTGCTGGTGACTAGGCCATGTGTACATATGGGTGCTGGTGACTAGGCCATGTGTACATATGGGTGCTGAGGACGGGGTCATGTGTACATATGGGTGCTGAGGACGGGGCCATGTACACATGGGTGCTGAGGGCAGCAGTCGAGTAAGCAGGAATGTGGATAGCTTCTGAGTGAATACATTCAGTGACTAGTGTTAACCGGCTCATGTCACTTTGTGTATGTGTAACAGCATATTCAGGGACTAATAGAAACCTGGCAAACAGCACAAAGTTAACAACTTGAAGTCGGCTCTACCAGCGGCCAATTAACATTACACGGTCATTATGAGGTCATTATAAGGGTCTGGTTCTTTAGCTTCTTTAAGCTCAGTTTCTTCATCAACCAAAGTTGCTGAAGACTCTACGTCTGGGGGTTGGGGCCACACTTGAGATGGTGCAAGCTGTAAATAGCAGCTATTATTAAAACTTAGCTTACTGAAATGTACTTATTCCTAGGACCCCTTACTCTAAAGCAAGACATGCATCTGAACTATGCACTTACATTCTCCATATTGTCTTAAGCCAACTGGGTAGTCTCCAATGATGGATTCAGAAATTGGTATTAGTTGGAAAGTAAGGGCATGTTAATAAATCCTAAACCAACCATACTGTAGATTTCTAACTACCCCATGACTTCTGACAACGTCAGTAACCTTTTACTTCCTGATTACACCTCTGTTCTGTCTAGGCTAGGTCGGTGGTGCACCCCTTTAACTGCAGCATTTGGGAAGCAGAGGCAGAAAGATGTCTAACAGGCCCTATTCGTTCACAACAGCTCTAATTGCTATGTAAAAACAACTTTCTATCTTTCCAATTAAATTGCAATTACTGTAAGGGAACAGAATTTGTCAGCTTATTTAAAAATTAGCTCTCCTATATCTGGTATACTGGTCAGCACACAAACACAATAAAAAACCTGCTGACTGAAGGACTGTTACATGAGGAAATGTGTTTAGTTTGACATTCTCATTGCCCTGCCTTCTTCTGAGCACTGGCTTGCTTGAGGGCTTAGGTGGCAAAGAGCACAGGATCAGCTGTGGGCTCACTCATCGCCAACTGTCGCTTAACTATTTTAACTTTGAAGGGTGGGGAGGCAGTGGAGCTGTTGACGGCTAACCTGCTCTCTTCTCCTTCTATAAATATATTCTGGCCACTTTCTAAATGCTAAGCCTGGGGCCGAGCTACAAATATTATAGGCATACTAGTCTGTCTTTTCTTACCCTGAGATTCTGTGGATGTTTTTTGCTTGTTTCTCTCCTTCACTCTTATTGTCTTTCCTATTCGTTTGTTTTCAGTATAAAATATTTTGATGTTTTATATTTCTACCAAATAACTGTATTTTATATCTTTTTAAAAGTTATGCCCAGTACCTCAGAGAATTATAGTTTCCTATCTGATATTAAGATGACATCTAAAAATTAAATTTCACATTCTAACATGATTCTAAACACGAAATTTGTTAATCCCTCATTACTGTAGAGATTCCCCCTTGCCTTTACTTACTTGCAAGGATTCAATATGAAGAGTTAGGAGAAAATATTAGTTGTTTTATGATGTGATGAAATAGTCCATAACGTGGATTATTTTTAAAAGCCTGTTTTCTAGCTTGAAAGGTAACAGACAGTTTAAACAACTCAACCAAAGGGTACACTAGAACAGCACTCCATTCTCCATGGTATTCACGATACTCATGGATACCCAGTGATTCTGGGGACAGGGTTTAACTTGTATTTTTTTCAAAGCACTATGAAATGAAGGTGTCAACATTTGGTATTTGGAGGTAGAAAAGAAATATGTAATAAAATAAGAGGGCGCAGAAAAGAAACAGAAATGTTGTGATGATAAATGAACCAACTTTAAGAATAACTTAGAGAGGGACACGGTGGTGCATGCCCACAATCCCAGCACTTGGGGGCTCAGAAGGAAGAAGAACATGAGTTTTGTGCCAGCCGTGGCTACACAGCGGCCCTGTTCCATAAAATCAAAGCAAAATTTTTATTTTAAAGCAATCTTCCAAAGAGGGATTTGAAATAATTCACAAGGGGGAAAGAGATGGCCTAGCAGATAAAGCCCATACTGCTCTTGCAGAAGACCTGAGTATGGCTCCCAGCATCACACTGGCAGCTCACAACTGCTTTCAACTCCAGCTCCAGGAGATCCAATGTCTCTGATATCTGTGGGTAACTGCACTCGTGTACAGTTACATTGGCCTACCAAATATACATAATTCAAAATAATAATGATAATAGTAAATAATGTGAATGATAATAATCTTAAACACTGAGAAGTACCACCAAAACTGGCCAGATAAGTATATTAGGAAAGAGTAATTCACAAGGTGAGTCCTTTGGGATGGTTGAGAGAGATGGATGAGCTCATATTCCTGCCTCATTGCCTTGACCCAGCCCCACCCTCAAATGGCACAGAGCAGTATTGACACTTTTCCTCTAGTGTTCAATTACAGAGAGTGAACATTTCAAGTCAGGTCACTAAGTCCAGTTCCAACTTCAGTCTACAAACTTTGGGAAGAACTATTTCGATATAGCAACTCATCAGAGGACAGTGTTCCGGCTCCCTCCTCTGCTTTCTAACTGTCTGCATAAAATAAAGAAGTGTGACAAGGCAAAGCAGCCAGAGAGCTGGGACACCTGGACTGAGCACCACTTCCATACAATGAATGCTGTGAATTTCAAGTAAGTAAATTAGTCAAAGGAAACTATCTGAGATGTGGTATTCACATAATATTCTACTTATTTAAAAACAGAAATGTATGAGTGTTTTGTCTGTATCTATGTATGTGCATTATATTTTTAGTAATAATAATAGACACTTTTTAAAATTAAGTGTCATAATACAACACATTCTTTCTCACTCTCCCCCCTGCCCTCCCCCCACTCTGTGTGTGTGCATCTGTGGAGGTCAGAGGTTGATCTAGTATCTTCTATCATTTTCTACCTTATTTTGGGGAAGGGTCTTTGGTGAACCTGGGGCTCACTGATTTGGCTGGATGGACTAATACGGAAGCTTCAGACACCGTCCTGTCTCTGCAGCTTCAGTGCTGAGCTTGTAGACACAGGCCCATGTCACACTTCTCAGCTTTTTATCTGACTTCATGGATGCAAACTCAGAGCCCCGGGCCTGTGTACTAAGCACTGTACTAAGCTACATTCTCAGCCTTTTTCTGATGGTTTAAGAGACAATGATTTAGCCGGGCGGTGGTGGCGCACGCCTATAATCCCAGCACTTGGGAGGCAGAGGCAGGTGGATTTCTGAGTTCGAGGCCAGCCTGGTCTACAGAGTGAGTTCCAGGACAGCCAAGGCTACACAGAGAAACCCTGTCTCGAAAAACAAAACAAAACAAAACAAAAAAAAAAAAAAAAAGAGACAATGATTTTAATTAAAGGCTCAGGCAAAATATAAAATAAGATGTTAAAAAGAGTAAAGTGAGTTCAAATTCTTGAAGCACCAGATCAGAACTTCTGGCTAGTTAAATGGAATTTATTCCTCCTTTGAGAATCCACATGCCCACTCTCTAAGGAGTTCTCTGTAACCCAGAGCCTTAAAACCCAGGCACATGGTGTCTTTACTTTCTCTAAACTCAGGGTCCTATAATCTTATAGAGAAAATAAAAGGACTATGTTGAAAAAAAAGACTGGGTTCTGGGCTGAGTGTGGTGATGTATACATTCCCTCCCAGCTCTCAAAAGGCAGAAGCAGGCAGGTATCTGTGAGGCAAGGCTAGCCTGGTCTACAGAGTGAGTGTCAGGCTGGTCAGGGATATACAATGAGAGTCTATTTCAAAAGACACAATGAAGCAACAACAACTACAAATATAAAAACTGAGTTATGTTTGAAAATGTGGGGTCTTAAATTGTACTGTAAGTACAATTCACACTGTTTTTGCAATTCTGGGAAAGCATGGTTTGAATTTCATTTTAAAATCTGAGACTAAAATATGCACATGCAATGCAGATTTTGGCATATAAGACTCCATCAGTTGGCTACCCCTAATTTATTGCTTTTATACTTAGAACAAGATCTAAATGTAAAAATTTAAAGTTATTAAAGTCTTCATTTATATTTCATATACTTTTTTTTTTTTTTTTTTTTTTTTTTGGCTTTTCCAAGACAGGGTTTCTCTGTGTAGCCCTGGCTGTCCTGGAACTTACTCTGTAGACCAGGCTGGCCTCAAACTCAGAAATCTGCCTGCCTCTGCCTCCCAAGTGCTGGGATTAAAGGCGTGTACCACCACCGCCCAGCATATACTTTTTTTATATAATTTTAAAAAAGAAAAACTCTGGCTAGGAATTCTCTGTTAAGAAAAAGTATAGGGCTGAGAGATGGCTCCAAAATTAAGAGCACTGGGTACTCTTTTAGTAGACTAGATTTAGTTCCCTGTACCTACATGGCAGCTCACAAGTGTCTATAACTCCAGTTCCATTTATATACTTTTGAATAAATGCTCATATACACAAAATGAAAATAAATAAAGATTTTAAAAGGTATGAGGGTTACAGACATCAGACATAGATCAGTGATAGAGAGCTTTATAGCACAGTCAGTCAGTGTTCTGGCTTTGGTCTGCAACATTGTTTTGACCTCTAATGCCACAATGAATGCACACACACACACACACACACACACACACACACACAGACACACACACAAGCGTGCATGTGTGTGCACAATTCCCCCCACCCCCAATGTCTAGGTAGAGTTTGGAAAAGATTTTTATAACTTTGATTTGCTGTTTTTCTCAAAGTTTTAGGGTTACTTAGCTATTCAAGTTCAAAGGCATCCCTGAAATGTTCTCTGCTTTCACCAGATCCCTGTATAAGGAAAGGAAGACACAGGAGTAGGGCCCTGCCACCCTTTCAAACCACAGCCAAGGATACTCCTCAGTGTTTCGGATGTCAACCACCAGGAGCTTTGGTTTACTGGACTTGGCTTTCTTGGTGGGGGTTTTAAAGTGGCCCATCACTGTGAGTTCACACAAATCGATCAGGTCCTCTGCTGAAATCCGGGGTGACACTTCTGATTTCAGGTCACTTAAAGGGATGGATTCTCTTGACTGAAAAAGAAAAGGTACAAAGAACAAAAATATTGGTAATTTTATAGAGACAAACTATAGGCGGTTTATATCTTCCAAGGAGAAGATGACTCTAGCTCAATTTGGGAAATTATTGTATAACTGTGCTCCTTATGAAACAGACCTCAATCAAACTAGGTCTCATCTTTTCACGTGGTACGTGGCTAACTGAGACCAAGGATATTAGCAGTCATTCTCGATGTTATTTAGAAGAGTGAAGCATTACGACTCCCATATCCCCACAGTAAGCAATGCGATAAGTTTAACCCAAAAAAAGTTAACTGAACAGTACTATTGATATTGAAATCGGCTGTGATGTGACTTGAGAATTTAAGAGATTTCAAGGGTTGGGAATGTAGCTCAATAGAAAAGTGTTTGCCCTATACGCATGAAGCCCTAGTCCCAGTAAAACAACAAACAAACAAACAAACAAACAACAACAAAACCACCAAGAGCTCTGAACATTTCCTTGATTGACAGTAAGGCAATCAAGGAGAAAGTATTTACATGCTTAGTTACTATCAAAATTGAGCCTAATTGTTCTCTTATTTCTGAGTTTCAGTCTGTAATTCTACTCTGGATCTGCAACTTAGTATTTCTAGGAAAAGAAATGAACCATATAAAATCATTCACTAGACAAATTTATTCCGAAAACAAAACCAAAACTGTATTCAACTGGAATCTGATGTCAGCTTTCATCTCTGGGGTTTCTCTGTGTCCTAAAATCTTTAGTGGTAAAACACATTCCATTTACCTTGTTAATGTTTGAACAGAAATAGAAATGGCTAAGCTTTATGAGTTTAATTTTTTAATATTAAGAACCAAAATTATTTGAATATTTTGTGGGCTGGAGAGATGGCTCAGTGGTTAAAACCCTAATTGTTCTTTCAGAGGTCCTGAGTTCAATTCCCAGCAACCACATGGTGGCTCACAACCATCTGTAACGGAATCTGATGCCCTCTTCTGGTGTGTCTGAAAACAGCGACAGTTTATTAACATACATAAAAATAAATAAATAATTCTTTTTTGTTTTTTGTTTTTTGTTTTTTTTTTTTTTTTGTTTTGTTTTCCAAGACAGGGTTTCTCTGTGTAGCCCTGGGTGTCCTGGAACTCACTCTGTAGACCAGGTTAGCCTCGAACTCAGAAATCCGCCTGCCTCTACCTCCCAAGTGCTGGGATTAAAGGCATGCGCCACCACTGCCTGGCAATAAATAATTCTTAAAAAAATATTTTGAAATTAAAAGATTGAAGAGCTTTAAAATCAGAGTCTCCCTGTGCGTTTTTGTTAGACTGCAATCTGGCAGGTGTTTCTCACAGTCTCCACATGAAGCTATGCATATCTTTGGAGATGAAACAAAGAGCTTTGATTGGCCTACTTCTGCCTGCAGTTACTTGGTGATGAATGTGGCATTTTGAATGGAAGTGTCACCTGAGTGAAGGACACTCCCTGGCTGATAAGGAAGAGTACTTTATAGGAGTGTTCTCTCTGAAGAAAGAGTGCCTTGAGCTCTGATCCATCCAAATGTGTACAGGAGGGGTTTTTAGGGAAGAACATTGCTGCATAGTTTTTTTTTTTAAAACTCTTTCTATTGATTCTTTGTGAATTTCACATCACAGACCCCAATCCCACTCATCTCTGTCTCTCCACATCCACCCTCTGCTCTTACAACCTCTCCCCAAAACAAAACAAACAAAGCAAAAAAACCCAAAATCTGGTTGTGGGAGTTGTGCATCTCACCCTATACCCCTTTCCCACACAGCTTTACTTGCAAATGATCATTGCAATGAGTCACTGGTCTCCTTCAAGGCTTGTAGTTTCTGCTACTCTGTCAATACCTGATCCTCACTGGGACTGCTCTCAGATAGCCTGTTGTTGACCTGTGTCCGGAGATCCTGCAGCTTTGGTTCTAGAGGACCAGCCCCTTCACGATCCCTATCAGTTTATAGATGGGGTAGATGTTGGGGTGGCCCAATTCAAAGGTCTGGGCATGAGTGGTATCTCAGTTGGTCGGCCCAATAACTCTCCCACACTCATAAATAACATGGGGCCAGGACTCCAGTACCTATGCCACGTGGGTCAGCTGTGCAGCACTGCCTAAGCGAAGTGTAGGGCCTGCTTTCTCCCAGTGTTGTTGCCTGTTTGGGGGAGGGACAGCTTTCCCTGATGCACAGTTCATTGTTTGTTTGTTTGTGACAAGGTTTCTCTGTGCCCTGGCTGTACTAGAACTCATTCTGTATAGACCATTCCTTGAACTCATGGAGATCCGCTTGCCTCTGCCTCCGGAGTGCTGGGACTAAAGTCATGCACCACCATACCTGATCAAATTTTAAGAGCAGGAGAGGAATCACAGACAAAGCATAACTTTCCAGCATTCTCTGAATGTATGTTAAAAAAGGATTTTAATAAGACATATGCAACTGTCTCTGTAGATTAACTTTAGGAGTTAAAACAAATGAAGCTATTATGACAAATTACTCCAAGAAGAGAGCAGTAAAATTTTTATGCACTACATATTCTCGTGTGTTTTTAGTTTCCTAAGCAGTTTCATTATTTATTATAAACTTTGTCCTAAGAGGAAAACAGAGCTGCTTCTGCATACCATGTGCCTCAGTGCATTGGCACCATGTGTGCTGGCACTTTGCTCCGGTGACTGGAGCCTCAAGCTCACAGTCTTTGTTACAGGCGATGCCGAGGGATTTGGAATAACGACATATAACTCTGGTTTTATCACAAGAAAAGTTTTTGTTTTAAGGATTTATTTACATTATTTATTATATGTAAGTATACTGTAGCTGTCTTCAGACACACCAGAAGCTCTCATTACGGATGGTTGTGAGCCACCATATGGTTGCTGAGATTTGAACTCAGGACCTTCAGGAAGAGCAGTCAGTGCTCTTAACTGCTGAGCCATCTCTCTAGCCCACAAGAAAGTTTTGACAGTTTAACATTACACGGGAAGTATGAGCAAAGAATTATTTATTTGGTACTTTGATTTGAATTCTCAACAATTAAAACTTATCTTTTTTCTCCTTTCTTACTTTGCGTATATGTGCTTTTGGGCACATGAATGTGTGGGTGTACGTGTGTATGTGGGCTCATGTTTGCTTGAAGGTGTGTGTGCATGTGTGTTTAGGCAAGAGGTCCACCTCAGATGTTACTCCTTGAGAGCCATTCACCTTGTCTTTTGAAACAGTTTCTGTCATTGGTCTGGAGACAGTTGAGTATGCAAGGCTGGCTGCCAGAGCTGGACACACGCTGGCTTTTAAACTTCATCCTAGGGTCCTCGTGCCTGCACACCGGCCACGTCACGGCCGGGGGTATCCCCTCAGCCTCTTTTCTACTTTGTAATATGCAACTGCCCTCCTGCTCAGACTGACCTTGGACTTGTGACCCCCAGCTTCAGCCTCTGAGTGCTAAGAGTAGAGTTGTTTATCACCATAGCCAGGACAAAGCAAGCTTACATAGTTAAAGTCCAAAATGTAAATCTGAGAATTAAAAAAAAATCAAATCATATTGTTTCATATACCCAGAATCAGAATTTACTTGGCAGATTACTGATGAAAACTCTGTAGTAATCCAGACCTTTGAAATGGCTACCTGCATGGATTTATAGTAATTCCCATCAAGTCCCAGGCATCTAAATATGACAACAAGACACATATTTTGCTATTTGTAAGCACAGCATTTTGACACTATGGGAAAGCTTGGGCTTCTACTTCTAACACCACATCAGTTCTACCTTTAGGAGCTATGCTGTGTAATGCATACACACACACACACACACACACACACACACACACACACATTTCAAGCTTCAATGCATATAATGTATATATATGTATATATATATATATACACACATATATATGAGTGTGTGTGTGTGTGTGTGTGTGTGTGTGTATATATATATATATATGCATTAAAAACGCTTTCTAGTCCCCTTCCCACTTTCAAGCTAATATGAATGAAACAGGAATTTTGATAAGGATCTTGTTCAAAATGCACCCCCCCATTCAATTCCCCAGTATCTAATCAGTGCCTTGGGGTAGTAGCCCTGCTATGTGACTCACAACAGAGGTCTCATAGTGCAGTAAGGAGCTCTCTCAAAGGCTTTTGCATCTCATAAACTACTGCAAGTTGAGATGATATAGCACCTAAGGGAAACTTGGAGGATGAATTCAAAAGTAAAGGAAGAAAGGAAGAAATATGAAATAAGACAGAAGAAAATAGGTCCGGAAACACATCACGATGAACATATCTTGGCCCTAAAGTTTTAAACATGAGACTGGGGAAAAGACAGCAAGTAAAGAAAAGGTAAATTCAGATTCACACATATGAAACTCAGCTTCAGAGAGTACATCACACTGAATATATTAAGAATATAACTAGAGACAGGAACAGAAATTTGTGAGACATCATGGCTGGAGGACCATATTAGGTATCAGCAGAGAACTGTAAGCAAATTCATAAGAAAAAATTAATTAAAAAAGAGAAACTGCAAAAAA
>JADRCC010534355.1:2484-14060 GCA_019843855.1 Hylomyscus alleni
AGGAAAGCATTGGCCAAACACCCCAATATCCAGGAGAAGGCAAGGACCAATTACCAATTACACATCTGATCAGGCATCAATGTCTCATCAGAGAAGCTTTCTCTTGAGGGGAACTAACACAGAAACCCACAACTGGACAATGTGTAAAGAGTGAGCGACTTTGGAGCCCTCCGTTCTATCTGGGATGTATTCATCAAACGCTTCCCTTCAGTGCTCAGAGGGGTATGCAGGAGAGGAAGCTAAGGGATTTTAAGAGGCAGAGAGGATGGTTGACTCAAAGAAAACAGTGTCTTCCACACACATCAGGACTGACGTATCCATGCATCACAAAGACTGTGGCAGCATACATAGGACTGGCACAGGTTCAAACCACAGGGACCCAGCACTAGGGAGTCAGGGGTAGATGGACACAGAATCCTAGTCCTAATTTAGATGTTATTTGCAATTGATACTGGCTGGCAAAAGAAAAAAATTCAGTTTTCTCCAATGGAGTGTCTCTGAGTATATCAGCCATATTCCAAGGCAGGCCCATAATTTGTCCAGCACAAACTCCATGGAGTGTGTGTGTGTGTGTGTGTGTGTGTGTGTGTGTGTGTGTGTGTGTTTATATTTTATTTTGGTTTATTTTGTGTCTTGTTGGGATTGTTTGGTTTTGAGTTTTTGTGGGGCACATTTGTTTGTTTGTTTGTTTGTTTGTTTTAGAGAGACAGACAGACTGAGAGCGAAATTAGTAGTAAAGAGGTGAGTACGATCTGTGAAGAGTTGAGGGAGCAGGGAAATATGATCAAAATAGGTTGTATGAGAAAAGAGAAACAAAGCCAGGCAGTGGTGGTGTACGCCTTTAATCCCAGCACTCAGAGGCAGACATGCATCTCTGTGAGTTCAAGGCCAGCCTCGTCTACAGAGTGAGTTCCGGGACAGCCAGGGCTACACAGTGAAACCCTGACTTAAAAAACTGGAGGAAGGGAGAAAGAGAGATAGGGAGAAAAGGAAAGAGAGAGGAAGGGAGAGAAGGAGGGAGGGAGAAAGAGAGGAAATGAGGGAAGGAGGGAGGGAGAGAAAGATGTGTCTAAGCACACCACAGAGACACTTGCACATCCATGTTTACTGCTCCACTATTTGCAGTAGCCAGGATATGGAACCAGACGGTATGTCCATCAACAGATAAATGGGTATAGAAAATATGATACATGTACCCAATGGAATTTTATTTGACTGTAATAAAGGATGAAATGGTGTAGTGGGTAGAACTGGAACACCGCAAGTGAGTAACCCAGACTCCAGAGGGCAAATATTGCATGCTGTCTGCCATACATGACACAAAAGTAGAAAGGGGACTTCGCTAGAGGAGGTTTAGAGGGGAATCACGAGCAGGTGGTGGAATGTATTCAACATAAAGAGAAGGACTAATTTGAGAAGATGAGAAGGAGGGGGAAGAGACAGTAGGGTCAGCCGTGGGAGATAAGAATGAAGTAAAATTATATTTGTGTGTGTGTGTGTGTGTGTGTGTGTGAAAATGTCACAGTGAAGCCTGTCACCTTAAATTAATTTACTTTAAATTAATTAAATTAACTTAAAATTAATCTAAAAGCAAATAAAGAAGCAAGTAGGACTTGGGTATCCCTAAGCAATTGTTAGAAAAGGCTGGGCAGGTATACCCAGAGTGATTGGACTCCAAGTAACTAGAGAGAAGAGGGTGTTTTGTTTGATTTGTTAACTTTGGCTTCTTGAGGACTCCCTGCAGGCTTAAAAAGTTGAAGTAAGACCCTTGCATACTTAATCCTGTATTGGCATTTGCTTCTAGAAGTTTCTAGACTAATACAGGGGTTTTTTGAAAGAAAAAAAAAAAGGTTCACTTATAAACCCAGCTCCAAGTATCTAATAGATTTTCAGTTAGTGGATTAACACTGATTCAGGAGCTAGTCAATGAACACACAAGTTTCAGTAATGGTTTTTAAATCAGAAAAGAAAAGAGCAAAGAAATCACAAACCAAAAACATAGCTCTGGTCAGACCAACTGCATCCTGGGATACACATCTGAATCCTTTCTCTCTCTCTCTTTTTTTTTTAAGGTTTAGTTTTAATTTTAGTTGTATATGTTGTGTGTGCCTATGTATGTGTTGTGCACAAGAGTGCAGATGTCCACAGAGGCCAGAAGAGAACACTCGATTCTCAATGGCATTACAAGTGGCCATATTGCATCCACAGTTGGGAAGCAGAGAGAAAGAGATGCTAGAACTCATTTGATTAATGCTTTTTTGTTCAGTTCAGGACTCTAGCCCATGGAATGGTGGCTGGCACAGTTTGGGAGAGTCTTCCGACCTAAATTGACCCAATCAAGATAATGCTTCCCAGAAATTCACAGAGGCATCTTACAGATGACTCATCAGGCTGACAGTTGGAATACACAGAATCTTTATTTCAAAAAGTCAGTCTAATACCACACAGAACGGAGTTTTAATTCAGTGTGTCCATGCGTGGGTCCATGCTCGGCATGTCAATGATGAGAACTTATTGTGACACCAAAAAGTGATTTGTTCAGTAAAATCACAGAAGCTTAGATGAAGGGAAGCCAATGAGCCACGTGGCAACAGAATACATAAAACAGCAGGAGGTGCTCACACTAGAACCTTATCAGCAAAATAAGAAGTGATTAACGCAGAAAATAAACAGCTTTAGTGATCTCACATGGAATGGCTGCAGACTTTCCCTGAGCTGTTGTACACAGAAATAACTCACTTATCACCAGCCAGCTATGTCAAACACACAAACAAGGCCCTCATGTTTTCAAGGTACATCATGTTTTAAAGATTTATTTTATTTCTAAATTAATGTTTATGTGAGTGTGCCGTTATGTGCATGTGAGTTTGGGTGCATGCAGAGGACAGAAAAGAGCATTGAATCTCCTGGAACTAGAGTTTACAGGCAGTTAAAAGTCATCCACGGTAGTTCTTGGAAACTAAGCTCAGGTCTTCTGCAAGAGCAGCATGTGTTCTTAACTACTGAGCCATCTCTCCAGGCCCCAGGATTTCATTTTAATGATGCCCAAGTCATATATCTAATCATCACGTAGCCTCTGTAATTTCATAGAGAGAAAAACTCAGTGTTCCCTTTGGGCCACTCTGTTAACCAAACCTCTCTTCTTGTTATGGCCAGAGAGATCATGGGTAGACAAGCAACATGGCCTATACCTATATTCAAACCACGTTTTAGCATTATGCTATATAATGGCTGGATGGTGGCCTTCTAGAAATTCACGTGCTAACATCTTAGTACCTCAGAATACAACCACATCTGTAGACTACTTGAAAGGAGTAATGAATGAAAATGAGATCATTTGGGGTGAGTTACAATCCAGTAACAGAAGAGCTGGACATTGGTATAGACAAAGGGATGATTGGCATGTGATGGCACAAGAAGATGCCAAGCAGAGAGATCTCAAAGAAGCCAACCCTGTTGTTAAAGGTTAATGTTGATTTTCTACTTAAGAGGATCTGAAAACCCCTAGAAGAGGAATGTCTGGGAATGTCTGAGTGCTAGACTGGGTTAATTGATATGAAAAGATCAACCCTACATGTCGGGGACTCTGTTCCATAAATGGGGGTCCTGGGCTGAGTAAAAATTAAAAACCAGGCTGAGCATTACTATTTCTCTCTGCTTCCTGGCTGTAGACACAATGTGATCAGCCATCCCCTGGATGTAGATACAATGTGACGAGCCACCACCTAGCTGTGGACACAATGTGACCAGCCATCACATGGCTATGGATACAATGTGACCAGCCTCCACTCACTGCCAGCTCTATGACTTCCTACCATGATGAACTGTATCCTAGAACTGTGAGTCAAAATAACCCTTCCCTTTCTTAAGTTATTTTGTCAGGAATTTTTGTCACAGTAACCAGGAAAATAGCTAATGCATCCATGAACACCCTGATGTTGTACTTCTAGGCTCCTGGCCAATAAATAATAAAATGCTGTTGTCTAAGCCTTCTAGTCTGTGGTTGTTGGTAATTTGCATTGTGGCAAGCAAATATGTGCCATACCTCTTTTCACCAACTTTGCAACCTCTCTAGAAGTGAAGTTCCAGGACTGTTGGAGGTTTAATTATATCCCTGCATATCAAGTAATGCCTGGCTGTGAAATAATGTTCAATAATATTTGTAGCACATATGCTAAAATTGAAACAGTATAGAGAAGATTAGCATGGCCCCTGTACAAGGATGACACAAAAAATTTGTCATCATGGGTCCAAGATGATAGTCTATGTTCTGCTCGAGACAGCTTTCTAGACAGTTCTCTGCTCTAGATAGCTCTCTGCTCTAGATAGCTCTCTGCTCTAGACAGCTCTCTGCTCTAGACAGTTCTCTGCTCTAGACAGTTCTCTGCTCTAGATAGCTCTCTGCTCTAGACAGCTTTCTCTTGCAATTCTAAAAACTCTCTGGATAACTCATCTCTTGTTTCTTATTTAAATGTCAATCAAGCCATTACCTGTATGGTTTGTATATGCTTGGCCCAGGGAGTGGCACTATTAGGAGATGTGGTCTTGTTGGAGTAGGTGTGGCCTTGTTGGAGGAAATGTGTCGTTATGGGCACGGACTTTGAAAGACTGATCCTAGCTCCCTGGAAGTCAGTCTTCTCCTGTTTGCCTTCAGAACAAGATGTGGAACTTTCAGCTCCTCCTACACCGTGCTCCCACCTTGATGATAATAGACTGAACCTCTGAACCTGTAAGTCAGCTCCAATTAAATGTTGTCTTTGTAAGAGTTGTCTTGGTCATGGTGTCTGTTCACATCAGTAAAACCTTAAGACATTACCCCAGGCTCCCTTTTGATTATCCCATGAATCAGCACCCCATGACCCCAGCCCCTTAAGATTTAGGAGGCAGCAAGCACACATTGTTTTTAACAGAGCAAAAGATCTCAGAGACCTACCTGCCTTTGTTAAGTGCAGACAATAAACTACCTGAATGCGGTCTTGCCCTACAATCACCACTCCCTAAATCTCTTCATCTTCTTCCTTAGGGTCTTTCTGACACATTGGCTCATAGTGCAGCTGCCTCTGCTCCTTCAGGTCTGTGAAGCTCCTAACACAATTCATACTGCATCCTTATTGTATATTTTTGAACTTACATTTTTAGGGTTCTTTCCCACAGTCTTAAGGCTGTCCTGAAAGTCCCAGCACTTACCATTTTGCTAAAATATTAGCCACACCTATGCCTCCCGGACTTGTGCTGTGTCTGATTATCATAGAGTCACTAACTTTAACAGTGAGGACATTTCTCAAAGGAGGAACATGAAAATATGTACATTTTTAGACAAGCCTTATGCCCTAAGCAACCATTGCCACTCGTGGAGGCCCATACACTTCTGGCTTTGTTCCAGGGGTAGGAACCATGTCACACTGTCCCTACCATGGCAAGGCCAGACTGAGCATGGATTTATACATACACACATGCATACATACATACATGTGTGAATGCTTATGCATGTATATGTGTATGTGTATATGATGTATATGCCTATATACATAAATATATGTGTATTTACTTCTATAAAATAAATATTTGTGTTTTTAATTGAAATGGTAAGAAATTCAAAGCTATCTTACAACGATGAAGAAGGAGACAAGATGTCTCTTCTTGTCCCTGTGATTCAACAACATCCTAGGAGATAGAGCTAGAGCAATAAGAGACAAAATCATAACTAAACTACACAAAGGAACAGGAAGGAAGAAAACCTCTTCGTTTTCAGATAACATAATCCCTTATGCAGGAAGTGTGAATGAATTACCAAGCTGCCTCCTGGAATTAATAACTGTTACGGCATGATTATAGGATACAATGTTAATACACACTGAACAAAAGTGAGGGGAGAAGAGATGGGGGTAAGAGAGAGAATAGAGAGAAGGATGGCTAACACAACAGGATTGACAGATATTTAATTCACAAAGACCATAGCAGCATGCACGAGACCTTACACAGGTTCAAGCTAGACAGGATCCCAGTGCTGAGTTTATTATACATCAGCAATGGAAGAGTTGGATTCAGAATTAAAAGCATGGGATGAAAAGATGGCTTTGTAGTTAAAAACACTGGCTGTTCTTCCAGAGGTGCAGTTCCCAGCATCTACATGGGATGTTCACAACCAGTGTATCCAATGCCCTATTCTGACCTCCGTAGCCACCAGGCACACATGTGGTACAGAGAAATACATGGAAGCAAAATACTCCTACACATAAAAAAATAATAACTTAAATATTAAAAAAGCAAAAATCATTTGTATTATCACCAAAAGCTATATAATATCTAAGTATTAACTATAAGAAAATATGGGGCAGTGAGTAAAGGGAGCTGAACCTCACTGCTTGAGTCTGATCCTTGGAACCTACATAGTAGAAAGAGAGAAGCAACTCCTATAAGTTGTCCTGTGGTCTCCACACACACACACACACACACACATTGTAGCACGCATGCATGCACACATACTAAATAAATAAATGTAATTTAATAAAAAAATATGTGCAATCTAAACATATAAAATTGCAAAACTGTGATGAAAACAATCAAAAGAGTAATACCCAAATGGCGAGACAGTATACGAAGAAAGGAAATCTCAATAACGATGAGATACTAGCTCTTCTCAAATTGATTGAGTCAATCCCAATCAAAATCTCAGTGCACCAATCGATCAGTAGCTTTATTTGGAGATGCAAAGGAGGTAGAATAGGCAACATATTATTGAAAAAGAACAAAGTTGGGAAACTGATATTATTCAACCTCAAGACTTAATGTAAAGCCACAGTAATCAAGGCAGTGCAGCATTGATCAAAAAACAATAATAAGATAAACTGATCAACAACGTAGTAGGAATCCCACAAGTGAGCCGTATAAATACAGTCAACATCCTCGACAAACTATCAAAAGCAATACAATGGGGAGGGGGAGACCTTTACAACAAATGGTTCTGGAAAAACTGGGTAGACATATACAAAAATAAATAACTAAAGTTTACACCCTTTATAAAAATGTAAGATGGAGCAAAGATCAAGATGTAAAATGTAACGTTATGCAACTCTCAGGAGATAACAGGAGAGGAATCTAATTGGCATTAGGTAGGAAAAAGATTGCCTAGACGCAACAGCCAAAGGAACGATCTACAAAACGCTATGAAAGGTAAGGCTATGAAAGGAAGATTCTTGTTTTAACTTGAGGGTATTTCAAGTCAAGAGAGTAAAGGGGGGTGGAAATGGGGCCAGCTAGGTGTCTCACTGGGTAAGGGTACTCACAGCTACGCCTGGGTGTGTGTGTGTGTGTATGTGTGTGTGTGTGTGTGTGTGTGTGCATGTTGTGTGTGTTGTATGTGTTGTGTATGTTGTATGTGTTGGTGTTGTGTGTATGCATGTTGTATTATGTGTGATGTGTGTATATTGTGTTGTGTGTGTTTGTTAAGTATACATTGTGTGTGGTACGTGTGTGTGGTGTATGTTATGTATGTTGTATCTATATTTGTGTGTTTTGTGTGTGGGGGTTGTGTATGTTATGTATGTATGCATGTGTGTTGTTTGTGTGCTATGTGTTGCGTATTGTGTGTTGTATGTATATTATGCGTTGTGTGTATATGTTGTATGTTATATATGTTCTGTGGTGTGTGTGGTGTGTGTGTATTGTGTGTGCGGTGTGTGCATGGTGGGTGTGTTATATATATTGTGAATGGTATGTGTGTATGCATATGAAAGAAGGTTGTTTTCCTTATTCTTTAGGTTTATATTGAAGAATTTAAGAGGGAAATAACATGAACTCAGATCTAATCTGAAAGTCATCTGAGAGGAAAGAACAGAAAATAGGGAAACTGAGGATCAGAGCATAAGAGCTTTGAAGTTAGCCAGCCCAGGCAATGTTGACTACCAGAGAAACTGAGTGGACAGCCCAGATCTCATCAGTGCTTTGGAAACTTGTCTGTAGCTTGGAACCAGCCAGTGAGCTCCAAAAGTACAAAAACCACATTTCTACCCCACGATGCTGATGTAGTGACTTAAACGGTCAGGAAAAGGTTGCTAGCTCTTCAAGTTTCTGAGATACCTAAGTGAGTCCCACAGGCAGGAGGCCACTGGGCCACACTACCCTCTTCATCTGAGGTCACTTAATACTAAACAGTGGGGCGGAGAGGAAAAGACGGAGAGTGATTGGCAGCGCCTGCTCCCCGCTTTGTTCAAGGAGGAAGAACATGGTGGCCTCTCTCTAAGTCCTTCATCCCAGACCCCTCTACCAGCAGCTATCTCCCCCCTTCTTGGCTCGTGACTCAGGAAGGGCCCATGTGCAATCACCTTAACAGCTCACTGTCACCTACAGATGACAATGCCCTTAATTAAAGCCCTAAAAGGAACTCTAGGGTCTGGCTTGGTCGCCTTTAGACCAGACATCATGAATCCTGCTTCATTCCTCTCTGTCTTCCCTCCCCAGCCCTCACAGCTCCCCTCTGCCCTTCCCTTTTGAGGACAGTGAATGACCCACTTTTACCTCCCGCTAAGGTGAGGCCAGGGCTTCTCAACAGAGCTATGATTGCATTTAATCAATTTTGGATGGACAAATGGTTTTTACCAACTCGTTTCCAAAAGGACCTGCAAACCCCCGCTCACCTGCCTTCCCACAGACTCCCACAGGTAGGCCCATCTTACCAGATAATGCTTCATTTTAGCCAGAATATCTCAATAGTAGGTTTCATGTTCTCAACTGTGCAAACGATGGGGAAGTGATTTTTCCTCATGAAAATGCTATTATCACAGAACCCCAGGCTCACATCCCCCAACAATAGTTCTCTATTCTGTCTGGGGAAAATGGTACTTTAGAGAGAATTTGCATGGGGCTCTTTGAAAGAAGCCAAGCATGGCTCAGAATCAAAGCCCTGCATGCAAAAGCTAACTAAGCCAGCCTCACTCAATCTCTGAGCCCCAACCATGCCAAAAGGTCCTACACAAGAAGACCCCCGAATGCAGGGATCTCACAAGACCACACCCCTATCCCCTACCTGGGCAATTAATGGTTGGTGGAGGAGGGGTGTCGCACCAGTAGATAACTCCTACCCCATGCTCAGGTAAGCAACTCCAGTTAAACTCAACTGGTCAAACACACACACACACATACACACACACACACACACACAAGAATAGAAAAAAAAGAAAAAATTACATGTTGGGATGGAAGACTCCATGAGGAAGGGCAGGGGAGAGATGAAATGGAGGGTAACAGGATGAAAGGCACCAAAGTTCAATATAAATGTGCATGAAATTGCTAAGAATGCTTTAAGATACCCCTAAATGATGTCTATCCAGTAAACTGGACCATGGATTTTCCTTCATTCTTCTAGACAGCCTTGGAACCATCTCAGCCCTTAAGAAACAAAGGACAATAACAGCTATCATAGCCACACAGTAAGCCAATATTCTAGACACTGCAGCTCGAGCTGCCAACCTCCTGCCTTCAGGAATAGGGCTTGGAAGCCAGGCAAGCAAGAGGATGGAGTGGACATGCAGCTGGTGTGGTAAGGATGGTCCACAGCATCCCTAAAGAAAGTGTCCGTTTTGTAACATCAGACCTGTATTTCACCCATGAGCATCAATATAGCTCAGCTCAGCAAAGCCAAGCCTGTAGTCCCCAAGAAGTACTGCGCCCTTGGAATTCCAAAGGAAGGCCTTCTAGAGTTTGTTGGGGTTTGTGTTGTTGTATTTTTTTTTTTTTTTTTTGGTGTTGGATTTCAATTTTGTTTTAAGGCATGGTCTCTTACAGGCCAAGCTGGTCTCAATTCACTATATATCTATCAATGATCATGAACTTCTGATCTTCCTGCCTCCATCTCCTGAATACTGTGAATACAGATGTGCATACTGTGCTGGGTTAACTCAGTGCTGGATGGGTCAAACCCAAGGCTCTGTGCAGGCATAGCGAACAACCTACCCACTGGGCCACAGAAACAGCAGATAGATAATTGCCTCTGCTCACTGCAAACCACAACACTAGACTCTCCAGTCCTTGCCTGGATGTCAGTGCCCTCTAGCTCCCCTTTTGCCTGGTTTCTCAGCCTCCAGAGCACTGCTTGCAAACAGTATCTTTCGTCTGGAGCTAAAAACAACCTCCCCCACCAACATGTCTGTCTCCCACCCAGCTGTGCAGAATGGTGCCTAACTGTCTCGTTATCCTCACAATCCTGTTCGTGAGGAATGAGTGAGTGAGTGAATGAATAACCGCTCCTGTTCTCCCTAATGCTGGAATTCGTATCCTCTTCCCACAGAAGAGGGACCCAAGTTTCAGATGGCACAAGGGTCTTGTGCCAAGAACTGCAGATCCTGAGAGACCGCGCTAGAATTCCAGCCAGGGCTGCCTTGCCCCAAGCCTGTGCTTGTTGAGAGCTTCCTGCTGTGTTGTAATTCTCCCCATTGCCCTCAGGAGCTCGAAATCATCAGAGAGCCCCAGTGTAGTAGCCTGAATCACAAGCGTACGGCATGTCTAAATTATGGTGTTTTTTTTTTTAAATCCACTTTAAAAATGTGGAACATGAACCATCAAGGTGATTCGGGGGATAGAGTTCCATGTTGTCAAGTCTGAAGACCTGGATTCGAACTCTGGGATCCACATGATAGCAGGAGAGAACCAAGTCCTACAATTTGTCCCCTGACCACCACACAATTACCAGGGTACTTGTGTTCATGTGTGTGTAGAATAAATTGTCACTTAAACTTCTTAGTGTGGCACAACAGGACTGCCACACTAAGGATTAGGACAGCCACTATGGAAATCAATATGGATATTTCCCGGAAAACAATAACAACATGACCTCAGCACGACCCAGTTGTATCACTCCTGAGCATTTTCCCCAAAGGACTCCAAGCCAACACAGCACCAGGGTACCTGTACCTCCGTGTGTACTGCAGCAGTCTGCACACAAGCTAAGTAAGTTATGGGACCAAGCAACATGGGAATGTATGAGGAAAATGTGGCTTATCCACATAGTGGGGTGCCTGCAATCGTACAGAACGATGAGGTCATGTCATATGTAATCAGGTAAGAGCGCTCAGAGACGTGCACAGGAACGCAATTAAGGCAGCCTCGGACAGACAAATAGCCCATGTTTCCTCTCATTTATAGGTCTTGGACTTTTCCAGAGATACGTAAGATTGAGGGCACCTATATACACATATAGCTATATATATATATATATATATATATATATATATATATATGACATGAAAGTAGAAAGAAACTGTCTACAGTGACAAAGGAAACTAACAGAAGACAGAGGCATGGAAGGGGGTGGGAAAGGCGAGCAAATATGTTCATCATACAACACGAAAGCTTAAAAATCCATCCATAAGCTGGGTGGTGGTGGCGCACGCCTTTAATCCCAGCACTTGGGGGGCAGAGCCAGGCGGATTTCTGAGTTCGAGGCCAGCCTGGTCTACAGAGTGAGCTCCAGGACAGCCAGGGCTACACAGAGAAACCCTGTCTCGGAAAAAAAAAAAAAAATCCATCCATAAATGTGTGTGTGTGTGTGTGTGTGTGTGTGTGTGTGTGTGTGTGTGTGT
>JADRCC010534366.1:0-11107 GCA_019843855.1 Hylomyscus alleni
GCTTGTGTTTGGGTTAATTATTTTAATAAAGCTTTCAAGATACAGATTATTCTGCCCTTGGAATAGCCATTTCTTTTTTCCCCCGTTAATGTGAGATAGAAATTTTAGGAATCAAAATGAAAAGTGGTTCATTGTTGGTTTTTCTCTTGAGAGCTTTTGTCATTTATGCAACAAAATTAAATATTCTTAATTTTTTCCTTCCCAAAGGGATTTTTAGCTAATCAGATGAGAGCTGAAAACTTGAAGGATGCATCTGTGTTACCTGATCTGTGTCTGAGTCATGCAAATCAGCTAATGATTATGTTGCAGAACCACAGGAAGCTGTTGGATATCAAACAGAAGTGTACCACTGCCAAACAAGAGCTAGCAAACAACCTTCATGTCAGACTGAAGTAAGGATTCTGTCACATTTTATTCATGTTTTTTTAATCCAGGAATTTCCCCTTATAATTACATTGGAATGCATATTGACTAACTCCAGGGTTAGACTTAATAGAGCCTTGATTTTCATAGCTTATCTACAAAATGACTTTTAGCAAATGTTGAAAACAATGAATCTTTATCTATAGGTGGTGTTGTTTTGTGATGCTTCATGCTGATCAAGATGGAGAAAAACTGCAGGCACTGCTCCGCCTTGTAATAGAGCTGTTAGAAAGAGTCAGAATTGTGGAGACTCTTAGCACAGTTCCTCAGATGTATTGCCTAGCTGTTGTTGAGGTTGTAAGGAGAAAAATGTTCATTAAACACTACAGAGAGGTAAGCAGTTGTAATTATTTAATTATATATTAACATGCACAATTGGTATATGATATTAACATAAACATTCCTCTTCTAAGTGGGCTGGTGCTTTAGTCAAAGATGGAAAACAATTATATGAAGCTGAAAAGTCAAAAAGGGAGTCCTTTGGGAAATTATTTAGTAAGTATTAATTAATTTATAAATAATTTATAATTTATTTAGTAAGTATTAAGTAATTTCTAAAATAACCACGTTCCTGGTTTCTTTGTACAGGGAAGTCCTTTTTAAGAAATCGTCTGTTTAAGGGACTGGATTCCTGGCCTTCCTCATTTTGTGTATGTATTTTTTTTCTAACCAGGACTAAATTTCTATATTAAAACCTTATTTTTTTCAGGGTTAGAAGCATTTATCAGAAACAGAATAAGTTGTGAGTGATAGGATTAAATTAGCATAAAATGTTTTGGCTTTGTTAATTTTTGAGATTATATTTTAATTACAATGTTTCTCCTTTCCCTTTATTTCTAAATCTCCCATATGTACCTCCTGGTCTTCTTCAAATTCATAGACTTTTAAAAAATCCATTGGTATTATATGTATATATTTGTATATATAAATATTTCTAGATAGATATGTTACATGTGTGTATATTTTCAGAGTTGACCACTTGGCACTGGACAGTGATTAGTGTGCTCACCCTGGGAAACCTCTCCTGCTCCCAGTTTACTCAGTTGTCTGGAGTTCTTTGTGTAGGGTTGAGGCTTTGTGGGCTTTTTCCCATGCAGCTTAGGGTCTTCATTAGTGTCCTCCTTGTTTAGCTCATGTTCAGGTGGTCATGTTGGTGCGACTGTGGGTGAAGGTTCTGATGTTACTAGAAGACAGTCTCTGATCAATCTTTGTGCCCCATCTTTCCAGTATTCTGTGAGTCTTTAGTGCTGGAGTGTATAGATGTATCCTTTGGTACTGGCTTCCTCAACTATTCATATTGATTGGTTTTAGTTTTCTGTAGGTTCTATTGCAAAAGAGAATATTCCTAGATGAGGGGTAAAAATATACTTTGACATGGGTATATAAGGACAGATATTCAAAGATTGTTGTTAGGGATGAAGCTGATTTAGTAAATTAGTGATTGTATATTTTATAGTACTCCTGACTTCACTAATGCTAAATAGTTACTTAGGTTTCCAGTACCAGATATGGTCTCTTTTCTGTTGAGCAGGTCTTAAGTTCAGTGAGCCAGCTTTAGCTTACTGTGAACGTGTGAGTGTTTTACCACTACTGCTGGCATCAGCAGTGGTAGTGCAGTTTTTTTTCTATTCTTTTTATCTTTTTGTAGTCTTATTTTTTTTATTACATTATGATGAGAAAAGTTACATGATTTCAATTTATCTGAATTTGTTAACATTTAAAAACATATTTTAAGTAAATAGAATTGCATCACATTCTTGTTTCCCTTTTGTACTCCAACTCCTCCCAGAGACCCCCCCTTCAGTAACTACAATATCTTTTTTGTCATATTCTTTAAAATTTATAAAATATTATGACAGTAAAAATGAGTTTTATAAAAGTTGTTTGATATACAATAACAATGTAACACACTTATACAGATGCTTGTCTACAGCAATACTGAAAATACATGTTTTTCTCAATATAAATTTTAAATAACTTCAAGCAAATTAACTGTATATTTCAAAATAATATATCACTACTAGTATTTTCTTTAATTCTATTTACTTAAAATATGTTTTTATTTATTTTTTAATATTTTTAATTAGATATTTTCTTTATTTACATGTCATATGATTTCTCCTTTCCCAGTTTGCCCTCCAAAAAAACCTCAAAAAACAACAACAAAAACAAACCTGAGTTCCCTCCCCCTCCCCCTGCTCGCCACCCCACCCTCTCCCACTTTCTGGCCTTGGCATTCCCCTACACCAGGGCACAGCACCTTCACAGGGCCAAGGGCTTCTCCTCCCATTGAAGACCTACTTTGCCATCCTCTACTATACACACGATGCCAGAGCCATCAGTTCCACCGTGTGTACTCCTTGGTTGGTGGTTTAGTCCCTTGGAGTTCTGAGGGTACTAGTTCATATTGTTGTTCGTCCTAAGGTGCTGGAAATCCTTCAGCTCCTTCTGTCCTTTCTTTAACTCCTTCATTGGGGACCCTGTACTCAGTTGAATGGATGGCTGTGAGCCTCTACTTCTGTATTAGTCAGATACTGTCAGAGCCTCTCAGGAGACTCCTTTCATGGGTATTTTGTTCCTCCTTTAAAAAAGGAACGAAATGTCCACATTTTGGTCTTCTTGAGTTTCTTGTGATTTGTGGATTGTACTTCGAGTATTCCAAACTTCTGGGCTAATAACCACTTATCAGAGAGTGCATACCATGTTTGTTCTTTTGTGATTGGATTACCTCACTCAGGATGATATTCTCCAGATCCATCATTTCCCTAAGAATTTCATATATTCATTGTTTTTAATGGCTGAGTAGTACTCCATTGTATAGGTGTACCACAATTTCTGTATCCATTCCTCTGTTGAAGGACATCTGGGTTGTTTCCAGTTTCTGGCTATTATAAAAAAGGCTGCTATGAACATGGCGGAGCATGTGTCCTTATTACATGTTGGAGCATCTTCTGGGTATAGGCCCAGTAGTGGTATAGCTGGGTCCTCTGGTAGAACTATGTCCAATTTCCGGAGGAACCGCCAAACTGATTTCCAGAGTGGTTGTACCAGCTTGCAATCCTACCAGCAATGAAGGAGTGTTCCTCTTTCTCCACAACCTCTCCAGCATCTGCTGTCACCTGAGTTTTTTTAAAACTAGCCAATCTGACTGGTGTGAGGTGGAATCTCAGGGTGGTTTTGTTTTGCATTTCCCTGATGACTAAGGATGTTGAACATTTCTTTTGGTGCTTCTCGGCCATTCGGTATTCATCAGTTGAGAATTCTTTATTTAGCTCTGTACCCCATTTTTTAATAGGGTTATTTGGTTCTCTGGAGTCTAACTTCTTGAGTTCTTTGTATACATTGGATATTAACCCTCTATCAGATATAGGATGGGTAAAGATCTTTTCCCAATTTGTTGGTTGCCATTTTGTCCTATTGACAGTATCTTTTGCCTTACAGAAGCTTTGCAACTTTATGAGGTCCCATTTGTCAATTCTTGATCTTAGAGCATACGCTACTGGCGTTCTCTTCAGTAATTTTCCCCTGTGCCCATGTGCTCCAGGCTCTTCCCCACTTTCTTTTCTATTAGTTTCAGTGTATCTGGTTTGATGTGGAGGTCCCTGTTCCACTTGGACTTGAGCTTTGTACAAAGAGATAGGAATGGATTGATTTGCATTCGTCTACATGCTAACTGCCAGTTGAGACAGCACCATCTGTTGAAAATGCTGTCTTTTTTCCACTGTATGGTTTTAGCTCCTTTTTCAAAGATCAAGTGATCATAGGTGTGTGGGTTCATTTCTGGCTCTTTAATTCTGTTCCATTGATCTACCTGCCTGTCTCTGTACCAATACCATGCAGTTTTTGTCACAATTGCTCTGTAGTACAGATGAATTTGCAAATTGCTCTTTCTAAGTCTGTGAAGAATTGAGTTGGAATTTTGATGGGGATTGCATTGAATTTGTAGATTGCCTTTGGCAAGATGGCCATTTTTACTATATTAATCCTGCCAATCCATGAATGTGGGAGATCTTTTCATCTTCTGAGATCTTCTTTGATTTCCTTCTTCAGAGACTTGAAGTTCTTGTCAAACAGATCTTTTACTTGATTAGTTAGAGTTACACCAAGGTATTTTATATTATTTGTAACAATTGTGAAGGGTGTTGTTTCATTTCCCCAATTTCTTTCTCCCCCTGTTTATCCTTTGTGTATAGGAAGTCCTTTGATTTGCTTGAGTCAATTTTATATCCAGCTACTTTGCTGAAGTTGTTTATCAGGTTTAGGAGCTCTCTGGTGGAATTTTTGGGGTCACTTAAGTATACTATCATATCAGCAAACAGTAATAATTTGACTTCTTCCTTTCCAATTCGTATCCCTTTGATCTCCTTGTGTTGTCTAATTGCTCTGGCTAGGACTTCAAGTACAATATTGAATAGGTAGGGAGAGAGTGGGCAGCCTTGTCTAATCCCTGATTTTAGTGAGATTGCTTCAAGTTCCTCTCCATTTAGTTTGATGTTGGCTACCGGTTTTCTGTATATTGCTTTTACAATGTTTAAGTATGGGCCTTGAATTCCTGATTTTTCCAAGACTTTTATCATGAAAGGATGTTGGATTTTGTCAAATGCTTTCTCAGCATCTAATGAGATGATCATATGGTTTTTTTCTTTGAGTTTGTTTATATAGTGAATTACGTTGATGGATTTCCGTATATTGAACCATCCCTGCATCCCTGGGATGAAACTTCCTTGATCATGGTGGATGATCGTTTTTCTTTTGTTCTTTTTTGTTTTTGTTTTGTTTTTGTTTTTTTAAGATTTTATTTTATGTGTATGAGTACACTGTAGCTGTACAGATGGCTGTGAGCTATCATATGTGTGGCTGGTGGGAATTGAATTTAGGACCTCTGCCGGCACTGCTTGCTCTGGCGTAATTCACTGTAGCTGTCTTCAGACACACCAGAAGAGGGCGTCAGATTTCATCATGGATAGTTGTGAGCCACCATGTGGTTGCTGGGATTTGAACTCAGGATCTCAGGAAGAGCAGTCAGTGCTCTTACCCGCTGAGCCATCTTGCCAGCCCCGGATGATCGTTTTGATTCAGTTTGCAAGAATTTTATTGAATATTTTTGCATTGATATTCATAAGGGAAATTGGTCTGAAGTTTTCTTTTTGTTAGGTCTTGTGTGGTTTAGGAATAAGAGTAATTGTGGCTTCATAGAACGAATTGGGTAGAGTACCTTCTTTCTCAATTTTGTGGAATATTTGAGGAGTATTGGTATTAGGTCTTCTTTGAAGGTTTGATAAAACTCTGCACTAAACCCATCTGGTCCTGGGCTTTTTTGTTTGGGAGACTATTAATGACTGTTTCTATTTCCTTAGCAGATACGGGAATGTTTAGATCATTGATCTGATCTTGATTTATCTTTGGTACCTGGTATCTGTCCAGAAAATTGTCCATTTCATCCAGGTTTTCCAGGTTTTGTTGAGTATAGGCTTTTGTAGTAGGATCTCATGATTTTTTGGATTTCCTTAGTGTCTGTTGTTATGTCTCCCGTTTCATTTCTAATCTTGTTAATTAGGATACTGTCTCTGTCCTCTAGTTAGTCTGGCTAAGGGTTTATCTGTTTTGTTGATTTTCTCAAAGAACCAGCTCCTGGTTTGGTTGATTCTTTGAATAGTTCTTTTTGTTTCTATTTGGTTGATTTCAGATCCGAGTTTGATTATTTCCTGCCTTTGATTCCTCTTGGATGAATTTGCTTATTTTTGTTCTAGAGCTTTCAGATGTGCTATCAAATTGCTGGTGTATGCTCTCTCCAGTTTCTTTTTGGAGGCACCTAAATCTTTCATTGTGTCATGTGCTTTCATTGTGTCCCATATATTTGGGTATGTTGTGGCTTCATTTTTATTAAACTCAAGAAAGTCTTTAATTTCTTTATTTCTTCCTTGACCAAGTTATCATTGAGTAGAGTGTTGTTAAGCTTCCACGTGTATGTGGACATTCTATTGTTTATGCTGTTATTGAGGAGCAGCTTTAGTCCATGGTGATCTGATAGGATACAAGGAATTATTTCAGTTTTCTTGTATCTGGAGAGGCCTGATTTGTGACTAATTATATGGTCAATTTTAGAGAAGGTACCATGAGGTAATGAGAAAAAGGTGTATCTTTTTGTTTTAGGATAAAAAGTTCTATAGATATCTGTTAAATCCATCTGTTTCATAACTTCTGTTAGTCTCACTGTGTCTTTGTTTAGTTTCTGTTTCCATGATCTGTCCATTGCAGAGAGTAGGATATTGAAATCTCCCACTCTTGTGTGCGGTGCAATGTGTGTTTTGAGCTTTAATAAAGTTTCTTTTATGAATGTAGATGCCCTTTGACTTTCCCTCAATTTTGAACCTTTGAGGTTCAGAATTGAGAGTTCATCTTGGTAGATCATAACTTTGAATATGAAGTATCCCTCCTTATCTTTTTTGATCACTTCAGGGTGAATCTAATATCGATTTTATTCAATATTAAAATGGCTACTCCAGCTTGTTTCTTGGGACCATTGGCTTGGAGGATTGTTTTCCAGCCGTTTATTCTGAGGTAGTGTCTATCTTTGTCACTGAAGTGGGTTTCCTGTATGCAACAAAATGTTGGGTCCTGTTTAAGTACCCAGTCTGATAGTCTATGTCTTTTTTTTTGGGCAATTGAGTCCATTGATATTAATAGATATTAAGGAAAAGTAATTGTTGCTTCCTGTTATTTTTGTTGTTAGAGTTGGAATTCCATTCATCTGGTTATCTTCTTTTAGTTTTGTTGTAAGATTACATTTTTGCTTTTTCAGAGATGTAGTTCCCCTCCTTGTGTTGGAGTTTTCCATTTATTATCCTTGGAAGGACTGGATTTGTGGAAAGATATTGTGTGAATTGGTTTTGTCATGGAAAACTTTGGTTTTTCCACTTATGGTAATTGAGTTTCGCTGGGTATAGTAGCCTTGGCTGGCATTTATGTTCTCTTAGGGTCTGTATGACATCTGCCCAAGATCTAACTTTCATAGTCTCTGGTGAGAAGTCTGGTGTAATTCTGATAATTCTGCCTTTATATGTTACTTGACCTTTTTCTTTTTCTCTTACTGCTTTTAGTATTCTTTTTTGTTTTGTGCATTTGGTGTTTTGACTATTATGTGGCAGGAGGAATTTCTTTTTTGGTCCAGTCTATTTGAAGTTCTTTAGTCTTCTTGTATGTTGATGGGCATCTCTTTCTTTAGGTTAGGGAAGTTTTCTTCTATAATTTTGTTAAAGACAATTTACTGGCCCTTTAATTTGGAGATCTTCACTCTGTTCTATTCTTATTATCCTTAGGTTTGGTCTTCTCATTGTGTCCTGGATTTCCTGGATGTTTTGGGTCAGGAACTTTTTAATTTTGCATTTTCTTTAACTGTTGTGTCAATGTTGTCTATGTTATCTTCTGTGCCTGAGATTCTCTCTTCTATTTCTTGTATTCTGTTGGTGATGCTTGCATCTTTGTTTCCTGACTTCTTTCCTAAGATTTCTAACTCCAGAGTTGTCTCTCTTTATGATTTCTTAGCTGTTTCTACTTCCAGTTTTAGATCCTGGATGGTTTTGCTCAATTCCTTCATCTGTTTCTTTGTGTTTTCCTACAATTCCTTAAGGGATTTTTGTGTTTCCTCTTTTACTCATGATCTTCTACTCGTTAACTCGTGATCGCCTGTAATTCTTTATGGTATTTTTTAATTTCCTCTTTAAGGGCTTATACCTCTTTACCTGTGTTCTCCTGTATTTCTTTAAGGGAGTTATTCATGTCCTTAAATTCCTCTAGCACCATCGTGAGATATGATTTTAGATCCAAATCTTGCTTTTCTGGTGTTTTGGGATATATATCCAGGACTTACTGTGGTGAGAGTACTAGGTTCTGATGAAGCCAAGTAAGTAGTCTTGGTTTCTGTTGGTAGGATTCTTGCATTTGCCTTTCACCATCTGTTGATCTCTAGTGTTAGATGTTCTTGCTGTCTTTGGGTGGAGCTTGTTCCTCCTGTGGGTCTGTAAGCATGTGTCAGCACTTCTGGGAGATCAGCTCTCCTCTGGTAAAACCCAGGAGCAGATGGCTGTGGATCAGTTGTCTGTCCTGAGTCCTGGGGTCAGAGCACACCCTGGAGATAGGATTTCCACTTGTGGGAAAGGTGCAGAGAGGGCTGTGGATCTGCTGTCCCTCCTAGGTGTGGGTGGTGGTTGACAGGATTCCGTCTTGGCTGCTCTGCCACTTGTGAGGCCTGTGTCTCCCGGCTGGTCCCAGGTTCAGAGGTTTGGTGTAGTATTATCAAGGCAAGTGCATGGCAGTATCCAGGCAGGTATGGTGGAGAAGGAGCTGAGAATACTACATCTTCTACTACATCTTCATCTGAAGGTTGCTATCAGAATACTCTAGTATTTTCTTTTTTTTTCTGTTATTTATTTTATGCGTATGAGTACACTACTATTTTCTTAAGATACACCAGAAGATGGCATCAGCTCTCATTATAGATGGTTGTGAGCCACCATGTGGTTGCTGGGAATTGAACTCAGGACCTTTGGAAGAGCAGTCAGTGCTTTTAACCACTGAGCCAACTCTCCAGCCCTAGTACTTTCTTAAATGAACATAAATATATAAAGTCTTTTTATTTGTTTCTTTGTTTTGTATTTAGTAGAGCTTAAAATCTTGGCTCTTACTGTGGTATAATCCCAAAATAAGAACAATTTTTAGATATCGGATTTCATTGTAATAAGGCTGTACTTCAATGAACTTCAAATCACCAAAGGATTTTTACCCTTTATCGTAGCTAAGCTGAGAGTTGACAGTTCTGCTGCACCAAGGAATGAATTGTAGGCAAGATTTTTGGATACAGACTTCCTGCTATGGTCGAAGCTATTTGACTTGAGTGAGTGACTTTATTCTCAGCCCACAGAGAACAGGTTACATTCATTTAAGAAATGATGTGTGTATTAAGATGGTATATCCATAAAGTCATTCACCAACTATTTCAGTGAACAATGGTTCTGCTTGGAGGGTGGCACAGACTTTAGGTGAGGGTAAGAATTTGGTTCATTGGCTGTGATAATTTGGAAAAGCATTCATTTCAGAGAAAGAGTAACTTGTAAAATCCTCTTCTTCAAACTTGATAAGAATTACAATTATTACATTACTGTGGTTTCTGAAAACCATAGTATAGTGTGAAAACATGAAATAAACAATACTACTAATTGGGAGAATGAGATAGGAGAAGCAATATTTCAAGACCCTTATGTTGTACACAGCCAGACACTGTCACGAACAAACAAGCTGAAAGTGTATATGAATTGTACAATATTGGACCTATTTCTCCAATTACCAAATTAGAGACACCACTGGATGACAACCAATAAATTTCTAATTCCTCATATTTTTGGATTTCAATTGATTAGGATGTGTTGGTAGTATTAATTTTCATATTAAGATATTAAGAAAGCATAATTGTTATTTCCTTTGTTTTTGTTGTAAGAAGTGGAATTAAATTTGCATGGATTTGTTGAAAGATTACTTTCTTGCTTCTTCTAGGGTCTATTTTCACTCCTGTTGATGTTTTCCATCTATTATCCTTTGTATGGCTGGATTTGTGGAAAGATATTGTGTAAATTTTGTTTTGTCCTGGAATATCTTGTTTTCTCCATCTATGGTAATTGAGAGTTTTGCTGGGTATAGTAGCCTGAGCTGGCATTTGTGTTCTCTTAGGGTCTGTATGACATCTGCCCAGGATCTCCTAGCTTTCATACTCTCTGGTGAGAAGTCTGGTGTAATTCTGCTAGGCCTGCCTTTATATGTTACTTGACCCTTTTTCCTTACTGGTTTTTAAAATTCATTCATTTGGTGTTTTGATTGTTATGTGATGGGAGGAATTTCTTTTCTGGTCCAGTCTATTTGGAGTTCTGTAGGCTTCTTGTATGTTCATGGGCATCTCTTTCTTTAGGTTAGGGAAGTTTTCTTCTATAATTTTGTTGAAGATATTTACTGGCGCATTACCTTGGAAGTCTTCACTCTCTTCTATACCTATTATCCTTAGGTTTGGTCTTCTCATTGTGTCCTGGATTTCCTGGATGTTTACCTGTGTTCTGTATTTCTTTAGGGTGCTGTATCATCATGATGAGCAGTGATTTTAGATCTGAATGTTGCTCTTCCGACGTGATGCTTTGTCCAGAACTTGCTATGATGGGAGTATTGGGTTCTCATGGTGCCTAGTCACCTTGGTTTTTTTGTTGCTTATATTCCTTTTTTTTTTTTTTTTTGGTTTTTCGAGACAGGGTTACTCTGTGTAGCCCTGGCTGTCCTGGAACTCACTCTGTAGACCAGGCTGACCTCGAACTCAGAAATCCACCTGCCTCTACCTCCCAAGTGCTGGGATTAAAGGCGTGTGCCACCACACCAAGCCTGTTGCTTATATTCTTATGCTTGCCTCCTGCCATTTGCTTATCTCTAGTGCTACCTGCCCTTGTTAAATGTGACTGGAGCCTGTCCTTCCTGAGATCCTGGTTCTATCAGAACTCCTCAGAGTCAAATTGTCTCTGGGATCCTGGTATCCTTGGGAACCTGTGACCCTGGGCTTGTTAGAGCACCTGAGAGTGGAGCTTCCTCTGGGTGTTGTGAGACTGGCTGCAGACCTTGTGCTCAAGGTCTGCTCAGGGAACCAGCCCAGACA
>JADRCC010534373.1:0-13389 GCA_019843855.1 Hylomyscus alleni
TACCTTGCTTACTAAATTCCTTAATTTTAAAAATGATTCAACTTCTACTCTGGAAGTTTATTTTTGTTGTTTTATTTTCCTATTTAGTAATTCATTGTATTTTTCAGAGTAGCTTGCTACCTGTCTCATTACAACAATATTATCTCAAAGTAGTAACAACTAGAAACTGAGCTAATATATTTGTAGGAGACAGGGACAGAGGGATTTTGGAAACTAAGTCACAAGCATGAAAACTCCATGAATGGATTAATTTTCTTGTAAATGAAGCTTCAAAGACTCCTGGCTCCTCACATCAGTGAGCAAACAGGAAACAGACACTTTATATGAAACTGAAAAACATCTTTCTCAGATATAGACTTGCCCATCTCTGAATTCATGGAATTCCCCATCTCCATGACTGTAAGAAATAAATTTTCATTTATTATCTACTCAGAATATGCTATTGTATTATAACAGCCCAGGTATATTAAGATAAATGATGAAACATGCCATTTAAGCTGTGTAACTCCAAACCAAAAACATGGTGATAGTATGTTTCAATAGGTAGACAGTTGTGTCAACACAGTGGATTATAGTCCTACTCATGATGATGCACAGTTTATATATTATAAACATTCATTCTATAAGTATGCTTTGTAAAATTTCTTAGAGGTGACTTGTAGAAACATTAATGCATAGTAATCACTACTGACTTTATTCAATTTATAATGTGTCAGAAATCTTACTGCCTGATCAGTGTCTAGGGGATTTAAATACATTAGAAATTGAATTATTTAACTATATAATCTTTTAAGATTAATTTAAAAGAAACTAAAAATATATTTATCATTAATTATGCTCTTTTATACTGCTTAAATTTAAGAAAGTAAACTTAGCTAAAGTGTTTAAAATAGTGATGAATAAGAAACAGATAAATTAGTACATTTTTCACTGAAAAAATTGTTAACTAGGTATAAGTTAATAGGCACATTGTTTGTAAACACTGTCATAAAGAAATAAAAGAAGGAAAGACATAGCACTTGGTCCTCAAAGGAAGCAGACACATAGTTCTCTTTAGTGAGGTTTATTGGGATGGGAGAAACTCAAAGGTTAAAAAGCAAAAAACCAACCAACAAACAAAACATCAGCAGTAACAATACAGTAAGTGGAAAACCTAAACATAATAGAGAGGAGATTCATCAGATGTGAGAATTATATACAGAAAGGCAGAGGGAGTCAGAGAGGGGAAAGGAAAGGAGGAAGGACGCAGGCAAGGAGGGAGGGATAAGGGAAGAAAAGAGGGAGGGAGAGATGGAAGGAGGGAGGATGCTCGAGATATCAGCAAGCCTCCATCCTAGACCCCACAGTCTACCTATCTCTAAGGACGTCTGTCATAACCAGGAACATAGATTGATGTACCTGCTTGAGATCTCAAAGCCAGTCTCCCAGAAGGTCTAGTCTAACAAGGAACACAGAGAAACAAAGACACAGGAGGCCTGCTCTAACCAGGACAGAGGAAGTCTGCCTTAACCAGAAACAGCACTGTCTGCCTCCCAGGAGGCCTGCTGTAACCAAGATCACAGAATTCTACCTGCCTCCAAAGAGGCCTGCTCCAATAAAAAACACCCAGGCCAGTTAACATCAGATATAAGTAGATGGCAAAAGGCAAGTGCAAGAACATAGGCAACAGATGACAATGTAATTTGGCACCATCAGAACCCAGTTCTACCACAGCAAGACTAGATACCCTGTCACACCCAAAGAGCAAGTTTCTGGACTAAGATCCCAACTCATGAAGATGATAGGGGCTTTTAAGGAGAATATAAACAACTCCTTTAAAGAAATACAAGAAAGCACAGGCAAACCGGTAGAAGACCTTAAGGAGGAAAGAAATAAATCCCTTAAAGAAATAAAGGAAAATAAAATCAAACAGGTGAAGTAATTGAACAAAATGGTCTAAGAACTAATGATGGAATTAGAAACAAATAAAGAAATCACAAATTGAAGCAACTCTGGAAATGGAAAACCTAGGAAAGAAAACAGGAACTACAGTTGCAAGCATCATCAATGAAATACAAGAGATGGAAGAGATAATTTCAGGCATAACAGATACTGTAGATGAAGTGGATATATTAATCATAGAAAATACCAAATGTAAAAAGTTCCTAATCCAAAAATATCCAGGAAATTTAGGACACAATGAAAAAAACAAATTTGAGGATAATAAGAATAGACAAGGATAAAGATTCCTAGTTCATATAAGAAACTTCCCTAACCTAAAGAGAGAGATGACCATCAATGTACAAGAAACCTACAGAACACCAACTAGATTGGATCAGAAAAGAAAGTTCTCCTACCATATAATAATAAAAACACTAAATGTATAGAACAAACAAAGAATATTAAAGGCTGCAAGGCAAAAAGACCAAATGACATATAAAGGCAGACAGAATTATTCGAGACTTCTCTAGAGAGACACTAAAAGGCAAAAGATCTTGGAGAGATGTCATACTGACCCTAAAAGACCACAGTTACCAGCACAGGGTACTCTATCAGTAAAACTTGCAATCACTAAATATATTTTGTCATGAAACCAAGATATTTCATGACAAACCAAATTTAAACAATATCTTTCTACTAATTCAGACTTACAGAGAAGCAAAACTACAATACAAGGAAGGTAGTCACACCCAAGAAGACACAAAAAATTAATCATCTCACAAAAAAACAAAAGAAGAGAACCACACAAATATAATGCAACCTCTAACAACAATAAAATCCTAGCAACTATCAATCATTGGTCTCTAATATATCTTACTTTGAAGGAACTCAATTTCATAGTAAGAAGACAAAAGCTAACAGAATAGATGTGAAAACAAGGTCTATAATTTTGCTGCCTACAAGAAAAGTAATTCAGCAATAAAGACAGACACTATCTCAGAGTAAAGATCTGGAAAAACATTTTACAAGAAAATGACCTCAAGAGTAAGGTAACCCAATCACAAAAGAACACACATCGTATGCATTCTCTGATAAGTGGATATTAGCCCAGAAGACCGGAATACACAAAGTACAAACCACAATCCATAGGAAACTCAAGAAGAAGGAAGACCAAAGTGTGGATACTTGTTTCCTTCTTAAAAGGGGGGACAAAATACCCATGGAAGGAGTTGTAGAGACTAACTATGGAGCAGAGACTAAAGGAAGGACAATTCAGAGACTGCTCCACCTGGGAATCCTTCCCATATTCAATCATCAAATCTAGACACTATTGTGGATGCCAGCAAGTACTGGATGACAGGAGCCTGATATAGCTGTCTTCTGAGAGGCTTTAACAGTACTGGACTAATACTGAACTAGAGGCTCACAGCCATCCATTGGACTAAGTACAGGGTCCCCAATGAAGGAGCTAGAGAAAGGACCCAAGGAGCTGAAAGGTTTGCAGCCCCTTAGGACAAACAACAATATGAACTAACTAGTACCCTCAGAGCTCCCAGGGACTAAACCACCAACCAAAGAGTAGACATGGTGGGACTCATGATTCCAGCAGCATGTGTATATCAGAGGATGGCCAAGTTGGTCATCAATGGGAGGAGAGGACCTTGGCTCTGTGAAGGTTCTGTGCCCCAGTGCAGGGTAATGCCAGGGCCAGTAAGCAGAAGAGAGTCAGGTGGTGAGCAGGGGCAGTGGGGATGGAACAGGGGGTTTGTTTAGTTTTTCTTTGTTTCTTTTCTTTTCTTTTCTTTCTTTCTTTCTTTCTTTCTTTCTTTCTTTCTTTCTTTCTTTCTTTCTTTCTTTCTTTCTTTCTTTCCTTTGGAGGGGAACCCGGGAAAGGAGATATTGTGAATAAAGAAAACATCTAATAAAAAAAGAAACAAGCTGGTGTCTCACTACTAATATACAATAAAATAAACTTTCAAGCAAAAGTAACCAAAAGAGAAAGAGGACATTTTATATACATCAAAGGAAGAATACACAAAGATGAAGTCTCAAATCTGAACATCTATGCCCCAAATACAAGGGCATTTACATTTGAGAAAGAAACTTTTCTAAAGCTCCAAAGGCACATTGAATCTCACACAATAATAATGGGGAATTTCAATATTGCACTCTTACCAATATACAAGTCATTGAAACAGAAACTAAACAGAGACACATTGAAACTAACAGAAATTATGAATCAAATGAATATCTATAGAACATTTCACCCTAAAACAAAAGAATATACCTTTTTATCAGCACCTCATGGTACCTTCTCCAAAACTTGTCATATAATTGAACAAAAACCAAACTTGAACAGATTCTGGAAGATTGAACTAATCTCTTCCATTCTATCAGATTACCACAGACTAAGGCTGGACTTCAATAACAACAAAAACCACAGAAAGCCCACATACTCATGCCAAGTGAACATCTCTCTACTCAATGATAACTTGGTCAGGGAAGAAATAGAAGAAAGAATTAAAGACTTTCTAGAATTTGATGAAAATGAAAGCCCAGCATATACAAAGGTATGGGACACAATAAAAGCAATGCTAAGTGGTAAATTCATAGCACTAAGTGCATTCATGAACTAACTGGAGAGATAATATACTAAAAACTTAACAGCAAATCTGAAACCTCTAGAACAAGAAAAAGCAAACATACCAAAGAGGGGTAGACAGCAAGAAATATTCAAACTCAGGGCTAAAAACAACCAATTAGAAACAAGGAAAACAATAGGAAAAAAAAGAGATTTTTTTTTTTTTTTGTAAAAATTGACAAGAAAGAGAAACCCTTAGCCAGAGTAACCACAGGGCACAGAGACAGTATCCAAAGTACCAAAATCAGAAATGAATGGGAGACATAACAAGAAAAACTGAGGAAATTTAAAAAGTCATCAGATCTTACTACAAAAGCCTACATTCAACAAAACTGGAAAATGTAGAGGGAATACGTGATTTTTCTGGGTAGATACCATGTACTAAGGTTAAATAAAGATCAGGTAAACTATCTAAACAGTTCAATAAATCCTAAGGAAATAGAAGTAGCCAATAAAACCCTCTCAACCAAAAAGAGCCCAGAGCCAAATGGTTTTAATGCAGAATTCTAGAAGACCTTGAAAGAAGAGCTAATTCCAATACTCCACAAAATAGAAACAAAGGGAACACTACCTAATTCATTCTATGAAGACATGTATGTATGTAAACCATACAAATATCCAATAAAGAAAGAAAATTTTAAACCAATTTCAACTGCAGGGCAAGGACACCAACATCAACCAACCAGACACCACACCAGACCTCATAGGGACTAGGCCACCAACAAAAGAGTACACATTGAGGGACCTTTGACTCTACTTGCTTTATGTGGTACCAATGGGAGGGGAGGCCTTTGGTCCTGTGGAGGCTTGATGCCTCAGCATAGTGACATGCTAGGGTGATGAAGCAGGAATGAGTGGATGGGTGGGTGGGGGAACACCCACATAGAAGCAGGAGGGAGGGAGGATAGATAGGTGTTTGTGGAGGAGAAGCTGAGAAGGGGGAAGACATTTGAAATGCAAATAAATAAAATAACCAAAAAGGGAGGGGTATATAAGTGTGACCATCTAAAATGAATTGGGCCATGTTTCTTCTATTTTCATTGGTAGAATAATGTGATGAGCATTGGTATTAACATTTTCAAAGTCTCATAGAATTCTAGTGAAACTAAGAAATATGGCTCTTTGCTTTGTGGGGGGAGGGGAAATGTGAACATTTTAATAGCCATTTAATTTCTATTTCACTCTGGGTTTTTGGTCTGTTTAAATTTCTTATCAACCTAAATTTTAACATCAGTAAGTGTTAATAGGTGCAGAAAAATATCTATTCTTTTAGATTTTTCCTATTTAGTGTACAGCTTCTTAAAATATGTTCTTATGATTCTCTGGATCTCCAAGATGTCTGATGTTATGTCCCTCTTTATATTTCTGACTTTATTAATTTGGATATTCTGTCTCTACCTTTTAGTTAGTTTGGAAAAAATGTTTGTAAATCTTGTTGATTTTCTCAAAGAACAAATTTTTGAATTCATTGATTTCTTTTTAAAACTTCTTATTGGTTCTCTGAATTTCACGACATATACCCCAATATCACTCATCCCCCTTACCCTCTACCCAATATGATACTTTTCTCTGCTGTGAGGGAGGTTGCAGGAGTGGAGGGGGAGGATTTTCAGAGGATGGAGAAAAATTATTTCATCAAGATCATCTTATTGAGTCTCTATGAAATGGGGCAGAGAGTTGAAAAAGGTCACCCCAGAAGTTTAGTTATAGAGCTAAGAATGAGACCGGGGATTGATGTTGAAAAATGGAATAAAAGGTGAAGATCTGCCATTAACCTATTTTTTTCACTGGAAGAAGTGGCCTGTGGGTTAGTAGGGAGTGCTACAAGCAACAAATCAAGGAAAGGAGCTTAGAAGGAGAAGATCTGTGTGATCCACTAGAAATGCAGTGGGGTAAGGCTTTTATAGGTCATCTATCGAAGAGCTTGGGATGGCACTGAGTGTTAGATCTGTGGTAACAAAGGGAGAGGTGAAGATCTACAGTCAACCTACCTACTTCCCTAACAGGTATGTATTAGCAGGGAATATGTGATGGAATTTGTATCTGAATAAAGCAAAGAGTGAATGGGAGCAAGAGTGATGGGGAAAAGGATGGTGAGTGGAGTGAGATTAGGAGGTGAAGGTCTGTAGATCTACAGTAAATGAGAAGGGGAGGGGTAGGAAGGCTACATCAAGTGTTCCTCTGTAGAACTAGGGATGTGACAGGGGATTGGATTTGGGGGACAGGAGGGAATGCTGAAGATCTTTAGTTAGCTTACCTGTTTCCCTGGAATACTCAGCTGGTATTCTCCCAGAAAATACTTGACTGTGTTGAGGCTGGGGTAAAGAGATGAGTTGGGGGGAAAGAGTTTGAAGGAGATCTTTGCGTTCCATTGGGGGATGGAGTCATTGAGGAAAGAGAGAGAAACCACAGCAGGTGTTCTGCCACAGAGCTGGAGATGAGGCTAGGGGATTGGTTTTGGAGAGGAGAAAGAGAGTCAAAGATATTCAGTCTTCTTTAAAAATGTTTTGTTTCTATCTCGAATGAAGACAATAAAGATAGAAAAGAAGACAGATAGACAGACAGTCATGGAGGGAAGGAGGAAAGAAGGGATGGACAGAGGGGCTGAGAGAAAGAGGGAGAAAGAGAGAGAGAATGAGAGTGAGAGACAGAGAAAGAATGAGAGAGAGAGATAAAGACAGAGACAGAGACAGAGGGGGGATACAGAGAGAAAGAGAGAGAATACCAGCAACAAGTCATTGAACATTCTGAGACTTAGAAAATGAGTTCTTAATTATTTGCCCTAATACAGGAGGGCAGTATCAGAGAAATATGTTTGGTGCTCTGTAGACCTCAGAGCATTTATGGTGTCAATGAAACAAACTACTGTCTTACTCCTCCTTTGGGGCTGGGTAGAAGCTATGGGCTTAATATAGGGCCATGGAGGAGAAGAGCATGAAAAAATATCCCAAGGAAAGAGAAACATTCATTCTCAAAGAACAAGAACTAACAGTGAGCTAATAATGTACCAGGGGGCATAGTTTCTTTTCTTAATATTAAAGTCAAGAAAAACAAATCTTAGAGAGTGTCTTAGTTTGATTTCTGTTACTATGATAAACATGACCATATGTAACTTGAGGAAGAAAAGGTTTGCTTCACTTTATAGTTCTTCATGAAGAGATGTCAGAGCAAGAACTAAAGGCAGGAACATGCAAGCAGGACCTGATGCAGAGTTCCTAGAGAAATGCTCCTTGTTTCCTTGTTATTTTTGGCTTTCTCTTTCTTCTTTCTAAAACAACTCAGGACCACTTGCCCAAGGATAACGTCACACATAGTGGACTGGTCTTTTCCAAATTAATCATTAAACAAGAAAATGTCCCCATATGCCTGTCTATAGGTCAGTCTGACAGATGGATTTTTCTCAGTTGTGATTCTGACTTCCCTGATGAGCATAGCTTGTGTCAAGTTGAAAAACAAAAAACAACAACAACAACAAAAAAAAAACAACTTAGTGAGCATATAGATAGTAAAGTTCTTGACCAAAAGTTTATGACCAACAAAGTCAAGTTCAGTATTATTGATCCTATAGGCAGGTACACTTTGCTTTATTTTGGTTTTGTTGTTTGTTTGTTTACTTTGTTTTGTTTTGTTTTGTTGTTATTGTTAGTTTCTTATGTATATACATGAAGACATTGAATCTTGGATTGTAACATTAATTAACACTCCTTGTGGTTAAATGATGGCCATTTTTTTCAGACAGTTAGCATTCTTGGGTGACAGCTACTCAGAGTAAGTTGTGAGGAGTTTGTGTTTCTCAGACACAAAGCAACTCATTACCAGAAGGAAACTTGTAAAACATCCATGTCTTTCTAAGTGACACCTCTATTTCTGACAAGAAGTTTTGTTCATGGCATTATTATAGGGTTTCCTTTAAAGTGATTCTTTTTTTCTCAGTTTTGTTGTAGTCATTTCTCAAGTGTATATTTTTTTTAAAATAACAAACAAAAACCAAGATCATGTTTCAGGGCATGATCTTCATAGAAATTTATGGTATAAAAGACATGTAACTCTTGTAGTTTTATTTACAACTCAATTGTTGTCTTTTTTTTTCATTCTTATTGATTATACTGCCTAGAAATTATATCTTGGTTTATTGTATTTTGGTTGTTGTCTCTTAGAGGCCTACTCTTTTCTGAAAATGGATGGAGGGAAAATGGATATGAGGAAGCTAGAATGTGGGGGGAAGCTGGAAGGGAAAACTGTGCTGGATTTTTCAATAACAATATTTTGAAACTGTATCCTCCTTACGTTCTGAAAAAAAAAGGTCAGATTTTACCTTTCTGTCTGTCTGTTAATATCTGATTTCAACACCCAAGCAAAACACAAAGTGGAGGAGGTATGCTGAGGCTTACAAAAATGTGTAAATTAAAATGGTTGTGTATAAGCATTTTATGGTAAGTTCAGATCCTAGAGCTATTTTCTACAGATTCTCCATAGTGATCACATCTGTAAGGACTAAGGAGTGTATTTATACTCTGCTTATGCTAGCCATCAATTAATGAAGAATTCCACAGGGAAAAGGACAGATGAATGATTTCAGTGACTTAAGGTGATTATATCCAAGTTCCTGCATTGCAGGACATATAATCTAGGTTGCAGTTTTCCTGGAACTATCATCTCTACTCTTCTTCATTTTCTCTCCTCTTAACCGTACAATAAGTGAGATGAAGAGCCCTCATAAGAAATGCTCAAGGATGCCATGCTACTTTTCACATTAGGGCCATGAATGATGGACTTGACAATGAAATACATTTGGAGACATAGAGTTCCATATACTGTACTTTGTTATTATGCATGTGCTTTACAAAAAATCAAAAGGATAAAAATAAATGCAAATCAACCAATTAAGAATCCACCTGTCAGTTTCTGTAATGGATTCCATCTATTACAATAAGCAGTTTCTTTGATAAAGAGTAGGATAAGCATTTTGAATGCAGTTATAGATAATACTGATTTTGTAAAGGCATTAATGGGGGTTCTCCTTTAGGCTTCATGGCCTCATCAGCTCTGGAAAGTTTATCAAATTTATATTATCAGGTAATTTTCTCCTATTAAGGTAGATTTAAATCCAATTAGGTGACTGTTTGTTACCACCAAAATATATGCCAATATTTCACCTTTGGAGATTCTGTGGCAAAATCATTTACTATTATAAACTGAAAAAATTATGACAATGTGTTATATAGAAGTCTTTAATTACTCCTCTCCTCTTATCCTTGATAAGCAAGTCAAATTCTGACCCAAAATTGAAATCTTCACCATTTTTCTTACCTGTCTAAATCCACCTCTGTCTCTTCAGGTAAGAAGAGAGCTTCAATTGGCCTTAGAAATCCCACCCTTCCCAGACTTTTAACGTTATGTAGAATGTTTTGGCTTTCAGGAGGGTCAATAAGGATTATATTCAACCCTCTGAGCAGTGTAATTACTTTGTAATTATGGGGTTGGCAATGGCGCATCAGTTTTGTAGTTTCTATTCTGTTGCTTTGACCATAATAATTAGGAAGGAGGCATTCTCTCTTGCTGATGTTTGTGTTTGAAAACATAGTTGTTGATGAGAAAAAGTGTTAACCCAGAAGAAATTCAAGTAAAGAATGAACACTGGCTTATGGCATGTTTACTACTGCATGGGGATTTTATATATGAATGGAATATACTGCAGAAACTTAAACTAAAGAATTTGCACCATCCTATACATCATACAGCTAGAAAACTGAGGTCCATAGAATCTAAATAATTAATGGATTATCCTAGACGTGTAAAGAGCAGAACCAAGACAGTTATCCAACAGTGGTCAGGACATTCAACTTAATTGTCTATACTCTTATGTCAATATCATGTTTTATCAAATGGAATAGTACATTGTTCTTTAAGTCAGTTGGAGTTTTTTAATATATGCAATTAAAGGTTGTGATACAACACCATAGTGACAGAAGACATTGATACCAATATTCAAATGAAAAAGGAGCAAAACATATAAATTCATATTTCTGTGTGTCCTTCAATTAAAGTAAAACATCTTTATTCTGGGTACATAGTAAGAAATAAAAAGCACTTTGAATGCTCAGACAGGAAGAAGACATATTTGGAGCCATCACGAAGGCTTTAATACATAACCATAACTTCATCAATAAACAACAATAAAAACAATAAAGGAATATCTTTAAAATAGTTCTTTCTTGAATAATATTATTTCATCTCAAATCCATGCTTTCTCTCACTCATTAAAACCTAATAACTATTATTTCTAAAACTATTTATTTTAATTAAAATATCATTGCAACATTTTTCCATTTCTTTTCCTCCCTCTCATTATCTCTAAATCAGATGGCCTCTTCTTTTTGTTATCGTTGCACACATATATGATTAAATATAAATACAAACTGCTGAGTTTGTTGTTGTTGCTCACGTGTATATGACTTCAGGACTGATTGTTTTTTGTTTGATAACTAATTACAGAGCTTCCTGAGAGAGGCTTGCTTTCCTCTTTTAGCTCTTCTATGTCTTGGGTTGGGATTCTGTTAGATTTTGTTTAGGCAGCAATATTGTTCAGGAGGCAGTTGAACTGTAATTTCTAGGTGACCCAATCTCACAGCAGCTCTCCTGGTCATCTGTATTCCAGAATCTTTCTTTTTCCTCTTCTGCAATGTCCCTCAAGCCTTAGGTGCAGGATTTGTTGTTTATGTACCCACTGAGGCTCCACATGATCAATTTACCTCTGCAATTTGACCAGTTGTGGTGTTCTGTAATGGTGTATATTTATTGTAAAGAGAAGTTTTTTCTTTTCTCTTCTTTTTTTAAAATGAGGAATAAAGCCTATACTTTTCTGTGGGTAGAGAGAGATATTTTAGAATGCAGTTAGAAGTGTTAGAAATTATGGTCTAGTAAACTGGTAGCAATAGGTTCTTTTCTAAGACACATGACCCACTATCCACAACTAGTTGGCAAAATTCCAGGCATGCTTTCTCTAATATTGAGAAGACAGCTGTTTGTTACAGCCAATATATTTTTTTTCATGTTAGTCATTTTTATTCTTTAAAAGCATCATAGCTGAGCAGGACTATTGGTTGCTTCCCTCCATCGGCAGCGTGCCGTAGAGAGATCATCATGTGTACTGTATGGATGCCTCACCTGTCAATTAAAAAGCCTTTGGCCTATGGCCAAGGCAGAAAATAGAGGTGGGACATAGAGAGGAAAAAAGAATTCTGGGAGAGAAGGAGGAAGAAGGAAGCCAGAAAAGATATGAGGAGACAGATGCATGGTATCTAAGCACAGGTAACCAGCCAAGGGGCATATATACCTAGCTATATGGCTAAGGTATCTGGAAATATAATTTGGGTCTGAGTCTTATTTCTAGAAGCATCAGGAGGCTGGGAGGCAAAACTTGGCCCTAACTTCAACAGCTTGCAAAGTTCTTTCTGATACTATGGAAGCTAGATCACAGGCAGGATTCTTTCAGGTCAAGTCTAGCTCCAATCACCCAAATTTGAAGTATGGTGTGTTCAGTAGGAGGAATTTATTTGTCTTCAGTCCCTAAAATGGAAGTAAGAACAACACTAAGAGCCTACATGGTTTTGCAAGTCACTTGAACTACCTTGACCAACTGGCATTTTAAAATCTACTGCATGGATCAATGATATGAGACACAAGGAAAAAATCGCATGCCACCACATTGGAGAACCTGAGTTTGATACTGGGACTCACATTATAGAAGGAGATAATCAACTTCTAACATCTATACACATGTTGGACCACATTTACATGTGTATACATAATGCATATTTGCACATTTATTTCTAAATATATATGTGTGTATATATACATACATATATATTTAAAAATCTACTCTAACCCAAAGTGCAGTCACTTTAGAGTATCAGAGGCTATGTGATCATTCCTCTGGCAAGGGAAACATTATACCCTATCCACACAGAGCCTTGTTACTTTTTATATCCTTTTATATTTCTCTATTTACTTCTAATGTTTTTTAGGCTTCAATTTCAAGCAATTGAGTTTGGCAAGTATTATTTCAACAGAGGGAGGGAGCATGAGGTCTAAGGAAAGCTCAGGTAAACTTTAGAAACTTCTGTTTCTTTTCCATGTCCTTTGCTGGCCAGGCATTTTGTGATGAGAGGTTTTTATTATATGTATCTTCTGCTGAGGTTTGGTTTGGGGAAGCTGGTTCTGTGTGTGATAGTTTCACCAGAGAAAGCAGCAGAGATGAAGAATATGTATTTAAGAACCAGGCATGGGCTTCATTTCATTTCTGTGCTGACAACTTTCTAAAAACAGATGTTTATTTATGATATATTCCTAGTACATTTAAGGACATTTTACACAACATCTTAATGAAAGACATTCCAAAGGCACAGGATATATATCTTTAGTATAGGATAATTTCATTTAAGGAAACGTAACTGAATTATAATCTGTACTTCATAAATGTGTCTTTAGTCATGTATTCTAAGGAGTCAAATTCAAACCTACAAGACTTAAGAGAACAGAGTAAAGCAGCTGAGAAAGTCTTAAATTTAGTAGTGTCTGCTCAGGCATATCTTGTTCTTTCTACTTCAGAAACTTCCACATTGCCTCTGTTGCTTAAGGAATAGAACAATCTACTAATACTACCTTGCTTGACCTGTTAAAGTACAGAATATAATTTTCAATTATTTCTTAGATAATTAATAAAACATAGTGTAAATACTTCACAATTCCAGTTGGTGTCATCCATTAAGCTAAACATTAAGAATCTGTGATTATGGTTGTGTGTGTGCTTGTGTGTGTGTGTGTGT
>JADRCC010534390.1:0-12506 GCA_019843855.1 Hylomyscus alleni
TATTTTTGTGTTTGCTTAGAAAAACACACTTAAAAATCTAGTTGTTTAAAATAAATAAATGAAAGATCTTGAGGCTTGAGAGAGAGGGCTCAGTGGTTAGAAGCAGGCACTGCTTTTATAGAAGACTTAAGTTCTAGTCCCAACACACACACTGGGTGACTTAAAACCACCTATCACTCCACTTCCAGAAGATCTGATGCCTTTTCTAGCGTCTATGAGCACCAACATTCATGTGCATGTATCTACACAGACACACAGGCAGACACCTAATTAAAATGTCTTCTAATCTTTTTCTGCTTTTGCTATTGTTGTTATTTTTAAAGATTGCTATAGAGATACATCCAATGTCTCAGGAAACACAGTAAACTTTAAATTGCCTGAACATGTTGAAATCTTGCTCTATGAATTACACCTCGCCTAAAGAAAGTTACTAGTCTTCATGAAGCAGTCTGTACTTCTAATGCTTTAGCTACAAAATGGGACTTTTTTCTGAGTTGATACCTAAGTAGTGGGAAGAGATTTCCCTCTTTAACGATGCTTCCAGAGAAGACTGAAGAGGAGGATTTCTGGTCACACCACCTCTAAATTATTCTTAATCTCAAAGGAGCTCCTGGTTTTCCTTAACCTATGAAGCTTCTGTAAAATATGCCCTACATGATGCCAGTCTAATCATCATTAGCCAGGAGCTCTCCTACCGAGGATTTCATAGAAATAATGTGGTTATTAAGGAAGCTTGGAAGATTATTGGGACACAGTAATAAAACTGTGTGCATAATTAGCCTACCACATCAACAGCGGCTAACGTGAATTATTGGCCATCCAGGCATGCATATGGTCTTGCTTTAAAGGGACATACAGTATTCCTCAACCATCCAAGATGTGCTGGACCAAAAATGTAAAGAAATGCAAATAGCAAAAGTTTCTATGCTCAATTACAGGTTCATATACAAAAGATCAGGGTCATTTAACAGAAAAGCTTCTTGGGATATCATAGAAAAATATTTATTTCCAGGAAGAAAACAAACACATATTTCAGTTCTGAATGGACCATTTCAAGTCATGTTTGAAACTCTGCTGGCACAGAGTGGGGGAAGACTATAGGCTAGCACAAACTCCAGGTATCTACACTCTTATTCTTTGCACACACACACACACACACACACACAAACACTCACACACATACGAACATATAAGTACACAAACATGCAAATGTACAAACACATATATACACAAATACACACACAAACATACAAACACACACATAACCCATTTAAAAAGGTAGTCATAAAAACCCACATAAAAGATGTGCATTCATTATGTTCTTTGTGAGTTTACATAAATGCTTGCAAAGGTTCGAAATTGAAGCATGGTCTAATATCTTAAAAAACAGTGATTTTATTTAAAAAGGTTAAAAACATGTTGAGTTCAGAAATTTTGATTCAAATGTCCTCACATTTCTTGAGTTAAAGATCACTGCCTCAAGCTCTGTTGTCAGATTTTCTTTGATCTCACTTGTTAATGTTCTATATAAATCTGTAAAGGCATGGTGGTGGTGGTGGTGGTGGCAGTGGCAATGAAGTCCACTTTGGGCCAAATCTTCTGATCCAAGAGTGCTGGATACCTCTTAGCTTGTTAACTTCCTCAACAACATTCTCTCATCACAGCTCAGGAAATTTTAGGAGAAATTACAATGGTGAGAAATGCTATGTGCTACCCTGAAAGCACTAGAGAGATCAGAGGTTGGGAGAGCACATACCAGAGAACTTGTGCTTATGGGACTGAAACCTCAGCCACCAGGCTGCTGCTGGTAGCTCAATAGGCTCTTGCCTTTCTGATAAAAACGTCTTCTGGGCACATGGCCATTCCTCATGCTATCCTTAAGATAAACCCCGACAAACTGAAAAGGATTGAGTTCATATAGGACCTCTTCCTTCTCTGAACACTAATATATATTAAACTATATTCTTAAGCTCTCCAAATTATTCTAGTAGGCTTCAATTTTGTTTTTAGATCTTCTATACAGTAATTTGACAGCAAAGATATTATTTGTGTTTTCTCCCTGCTAGGGTTGTCTAATATTTGAGAGCCAACATACAGGCATCCATATCCACTGTTTCTTTCTTTGTCTTCTATTTCCCAGGTCTCCAATTAAATGTAGCATTTCCTATTGGGTTTGTATATCTAGTACTTACAATAGAAGAATGTAATACATTAAGGATTCTTTTGTAATATTTGGATATTCCATTAATTAGCCCATTTTTATCTACTGAGATGAGTTATATAATTAATTGAGTCTTAAAGTACTTGTTATCTTTTTCTGTGTCTAACACCGGAAAACACAGTCCTGTCTCTCTGGAATTTTCAAGTCCAGGCAGAGAAAACAAGTTTACTATTTACATATGTACCCATTTGACTCCAAAACCAAATCACCCACCTTACTAGACCCAACAGTTCCTTTGTACCTTTTCTCTCCAGCACCCGCTCTGCTCACACATAGACTCAGGGGTCTAATCAACCAGGAAATGTCACAGCATATGTTCAGTTATCAATTTATTTTCTAGACCAGGCTAGATTAAACTATGAAAATCCCCCACTCCCAGGTCTCCGCATCTCCTCACAACTGTAGTTCATTTCGCCTTCACACTACACAGGAGCTGTAATGGCTTCTGCTTGGGATGTGCCTCTCAGTCCAGAGGGGAAAGGTACATAGTCGCTTGTCCCCCTCTTTTATGGTTTGGAGGAATCTTTCCTTTCTTCCTTCCTATCTCTTCTCTCCTTTTTCTTCTTCCCTCCCTCCGTCCCTTCCTCTCATTGTCCTTCTCATCCTCCCTCAATTTCTACTTTTCTTTCTCTTCTATCCTGCCTTTCCCTTTTCTCTTCTCCTCTCTCCTTCTCTCCCTTTTCCTCCCCTTCTCTTCCTAAGGATCTGTGTAGCCCAGACTTACTTTATTTAAGCTTCACACTTTCTTGTCTCAGCCTGATGAATGTAGCGATTACAGACAAGCACATTTCACTGGCTCTTACAGCAGCTATTTGGCAATAGGATGCACTGTTACTTCAATCATTTTATTGACTGAAATAAGCCACATGGCCACAGGTGACATCAATGAGAGGATGTGTATAATCCTCTCACAAGATGTGACAGAAATACTTGCCGACAGCAATAAAAATCTACGTCAGTAATAATCTTAACCAAGGTAGGAAATGATTTTTTTAAACAGTAGTTGGAGATTAGGGATCTAGTGACATAGATACCCTTAACCCAGAAATACAATATCCCAAGTTCCATAAAATTCAACACTTTGTTTATAAGCAGCATAATACACTATGGGTGGAAATTATGTGCACAACCTCATGACACATCTCATAATCAAAGTCTATAAGCACCAATAGCACCATCTAAAACTATTCTCCGGCTGTCTGTGTAAAGTGTATGAGAAAAATTATGTGACCTTCACACTTAGACTTAGGCTCTAACCGTAAGATATTATATACAGGAAAATATGACAAAATTTGAAAATCTTCTGAATGATTTGGGCACAAGCATTTCCAAAGGGTACATGTGCACTCTGTACACAGATTTGGTTTCGTGCATACAATCTAACTGACAATGCTACTTGCAGGTTTCTGTCTCTGATACAATTCTTTGTTCAGATTATAAATTATATAATCCTGTCTGACTGTCTGCAGTAGAAATCCCACTCAAATAGGACATGCAATTGGACTCTGCATTATGGCTCCCCTGTGTTTTCTGTGCAGTGGCTTCTGTCTTGCATGTTCACTCCTCTGAAACGGATTCTTCCTTTTGGTCTGCAAACATATTGGCCCCTCCTTCAATCTGTGCATATGTATCCTTTACTATACTCTTCCCAGAATCCTCTCTGCTTGTTCTTTCCCAAGCCTCCCACATCTTCAGATTTCACTATAAAATCCCTTTAATGTAGAAGGTTTTGCATGCCTGCTCTTTGTAGGGAGTCTACACTACTAGTCTGTCTTTCTCCATCTCAGCAAGCTGTTTACAGTCACCTTGATCCTTCCCATAATCTATAATTAAGCTAATTATTTGTTGCTCTATTTGAACACTGTTTACTTCCTATACTAAAATGCAGCCCCATGAAGGCACAAACCCTTTCTCTTTGGGTCACCACTTAATTTTATATCCTTGGCACACTGCCCAGCATATGGTAATTAATATTTTTGTATTAATATGTTCTAAGTGGGTTCATTATAAAGATAAGATGTTAAATTTGTTAGGGGTCACTTGGTAATAAAAAAGATGCTTCCAAATGCATTGTTATGTCTTTGTTCCATAAGGCACTTTCCTACATAAGGTGCTTCAGTTTAATAAATATAAGACAAGTGGGCATTTTACCTTCAATTTACTGTAACTAGTCTGTGTAGATTAAGTTTACCCACGTTGTTGCTGTGGTTTTGTATAAGGAAGAATTTAGGTAGTTCTGCTTTTGGACTTAGAACCATAGGATTGAAAGGATCAAGAGGATGACCTGTTCTTCCTGAAATCCAAAGGTGCAAGCACCTCTCTTTGGGGCTAAGATGATCTTAATCATGAGAGTGAAGGGGCCATGGATTAGTTGCAAGGTAGAGTTTACAGGTTAAGGTCAGTGTCAGGTTGCAGCCCCAGCACTCAATGTTAATAGGAGAAGGGTAATTGTTACATAGCAGTTTCATGAGGGCAGTGGATCTGCTACTTGAGCCCTCCTGGGTTTTACCAGCAGGGCCTGGTGTGCCACTGGGTTTGGTCTGTGCAGAATTCCATACTTAGAGTTGTTGGGTTGTGATTGCAACAGTCTCTTGACTGCCTAACCGTGGCGTGGCACTTAACCTTTAACATTAACTTTGAAGTCTGAGCACATAATGTTTTCACTTGAAAGGAGTTTTCTAGAAGCACTGGCTAGTCTTGGCACTGGTTATCACTAAGCATCACACTCCCTCACCATATTCACCTTCTCCTTTGTTCTCACTTTGCCTGGCAGAGTGTTTGTGAGAGTGGAAACTAGACAATGAGAGATAACTGTGATTTGTTATAAAGTGGACAAAGAGTCAGGTTGGAAGCCTCACAGAAATCACTAACACAGGAATCAGAGAAGATACCTCAGTCCCTATGGTCATAACTCACACAGAAAGTATAAAGTTGAGCTACATTTGTCTGTTACCAAAAAAGACAGTGGGAACCATGCATAAAACCCAAAGGAAACAAGAAGAGGGACAACATGATGGCCAATTTTAATTGTCAGCTTGACAGACTCAACAGTTACCTGGTAGATCAGCCACTGGTAATTCTTGTGGGGGATTATCTTGATTACATTAACTGATAATCGAAGAACCATCTTAATTATGCATGACACCATTCCCTGGCAAGTTTTCCTGGACTGGACAAACATGAAAAAGTAAACCGAAGCCTAGAACGCATTCATTGCTCTGCTTCTTAATCGAAGTGCAGTGTGACCAGTTCCTTCAAGCTCATGTAGCTGTGACATACCCACCTGATGGAATGTATCTTGAAGTGCGAGTTAAAATAGATTTTTCCCTTGAATTGCTTTCATCACGGTATTTTGTCACAGCTAGAGAAAAAAAATTAAGACAGAAAAAAATGACCTTAGCCTAATCTGCAGATTTCTGTTTGAAGTCTAAAGCCCAAAATTTCCACCCATAGGGACTGGTCATTATCTAGCTTGCTACATTTATACTAAGTTCAGCATCATTGTTTATAACTTACCAATGAATTGGAAATATATATTTACACACACACACACACACACACACAAAGAAGTAAAAGAATGATGGAGGGAGGATGAGGGAGAGCAAAGGAGAAACATTTACAAATATGACACAAAGACCATGAAGAGCCATAGGAGCTCCTATCTGTGATCCTAGAGCTTTGGGATACCAAGAGAACTGCTCTCATTCTGAGGTCAGCTGGGGCAGGCTAATGAAGCACTCATCAAAACACTTTCAAAAGGAGAAATAAATAGGACTGTACTTCTTTTAGCAGTTTCTGAAAAGTCCCACAGCAATAATACAAAAGTGAAGGCATTAGAAACTCCAAAACTTCGAAGTAAACGGAATAATTGGAGTGGGTTTCTTCTCGCTTTTGTTTCCAAATATTTAACCCATTGAGTAGCTTTGATAGGGATGACAATTGTCCTCATCTCACGATACATGGCAGCTAAGGAATAAACTACCTAACCAGGAAAGTGGCTGTGTAGAATATGAACATGGATACCTCTCCTTAATTCATAGTTTATGGGCAAGGGAGATGTCATGCTCATCCAGTGTTCAGCTTCGTCGTCAACATCAAGATTTAAATATCACTGATGTACCATCTTTAAGTGAGCAAGATGAACTGCAAAGTGTAAGACAAAAAGCAGGAAAAAATGCATGTCTGACATGATTATCCATTCACCTCCTGCTCCTCACATTCACCCATCAGCCCAATAATGGCAAAAAGGACTAGAAATTAGTTTTAATGAAGGGAGGAAGGAGAGGAGAGCAAGGGAGGATAAGAACAGGAGGAACAATCCAGTGCTATATTTCACAGCCTGAATGCACATAGAAATCCCCCAGGAGCTTTAAAATACCCAAGACCAGCACTCAGACTGACAATTGGGATCTCTGTAAGCAGACACAGACTTGGGGATTTGATATAAAAGTCGCTCCTGCATGTCTGATTTCTAGCATTCTATAGCTCTCCTAAGTAGGAGTATGTGTCTCAGATCTTTCTACGTTTTTATGCATGTATTACACATGTACAGTAATATATGTAGGATATGTATGTGTGTGTGTCTGTATTATGTAGCTCAGTTTCCCATTATCTTCTGGATTTCAAATTGTTGAAAGCATTACCCCAGTGTTGTTTATTACCTGCTTGTGTTATACATTATCAAGATTTTATTAAGCTGATAAATTAAATTATATTTTATTAAGCTGATTAAAATTATATAATATGCTTCTGAAGTTCCCTTATTTACCCTTATCATGAAGCAAAACAACAGTGTGACTTATGTTACTCAATACTAGTAATTCTAATCTGTACACATAAACATAATCATTGAGCTATCATGCTTATTTAGAAAAATTACAGCAATATCTTCCTCACAAGGCATGCCACAGACCTATCTATGGCTTTTGACCAGGTCCATACTACCAGACAAGGATTCTCTGCTGTGAGGTAGGTATCAAATTCAATCAGAAAACTGTTAGCTTCTAGAGGATAACTAGCTAAGTGAGGTCTCTGCATGCAATGCTATAAACTGGATGTAACCAACTTGTCCCTATCCCACAAAAGGGCACATCTTGCTGGCCAGTTTGTAGCATTGTATGCAAGGACCTCTTCCAGTTCTAGCACATTTCAGGACTATGGAGGCTAGCTCTCATGGAGGAAGCTTCTAGAACAATTGTCCAGTTGCATCTTGGTTTCTCCGCCCTGTGACCAGAGTGTGTGGTGTCTTCAGCAATATGGTCTTAATCATCAGGTTCTGGTGGTAACCAACAGAAATTATCCATACTGCTTTTGAGACATCAGAGTCCTCCATGACCAACAGTTCATGGGAAACCATTTCATCCCTTGCACTAGAGTTTTTAGTTCACAGCCTATGGTTTCTGTGAGGAGCTATATTCACTCAAACAGGGTAACTACATTCCAATGTTTTAATTTGATTTTATTTTTCCATTGGCATTATTTGTTGAACAACGAAGGTGACAGCTGAAACAAAGCATTGTAAAAACGACCCTCAGATAGCCCACAGTCTGGGTGCCATGCTATGGTAGTAGAGTAAAAACTATCCTCAGATAGCTCATGGTCTGAGTGCTACACTAGAGTGATAGAGTAAAAATCTACCCTCAGATAGTTCACAGTTTGGGTGTCACACTAAATTAATAGACTAAAAAAACCTACCCTCAGGTAGCTCACATTCTGGGTGGGTACCACACTATGATAGTAGAGTAAGGGCTAGAACAGAATGATGGGCTAAAGAAAACCTAGTTTTAAAAAAAATCTCTCTAGAGATAGCTGACTGATATACTCTAAAAGACCATGCAATGCGGTATTACTTAGAAAATATATCAAAATTCTATCTTCAACATAATTCTTTTTAAAATTCTATGGTTAGAGATGTTCCCATATGAATACAATGAATTTCGATCAAATCATCCCTTTTGCACTCCCTATGGACTACAGTCTTTTATAATTTTTTTTCACACACGGTAATTTTAGTTGACTCTTTCTTTGCCTACCCTCTCAGCTCTTATACCTTTTCTCTCCCAGTATCTCCCTTCTATCTTCATATATGGTGTGACTCACCAGACACCAAACCCCACATTTAAAGCCTATCTTCCCCTCTGTTATAGATCAAATGATGGATGGATGATGATAGTGTGCTACATTTATATAATGGAATTTATTTGGCCATTAGAAAGAAAAGAAAACATAGGTTTCATTGGTAAAGTAATGTAACTAGAAAATAATAATTGAGGTAACCCAGCCTCCAGAAGGCTATATGTTCTGTAGCATATGTGGATGCTAGTTTCTAATTTTAAGATATGTTGGCTCATGTAGAAATTAGATTGCGTAGAACTCAAGATGCTAGGAAATGCAACGTTTGATGTGATGTTCTTTGGACTTACTGGACTCTGCAGTAGCTGGATAAAGACTTCTAACCCTGAAGAATTCTGTAAGACAGCATTTGGCACAAGTCCAGGCGCTGTTATGAGAAGAAGGAAGCTTGAATACCACACAAACAGCATAAGTTCAATAGTGTATAATGGAGTAAAATTTAACAATGTAATTTTCAAGCTGATAAACATTAAATCCTGTGGAACCCATAGCTAGCATAAATGGATTGACTATGTGTTTAACTAACCAATTAAAAGCTATTCGCATGGTCTCCATGTCCTTTCAGGTATAAACCATATGTGTTTTATTTTGCTCTGTTTTTCGTAAGTGATAGCTAAAGAAGAAAGAGAGGTCAGTAACATGAGGTCTCTCAGCGTCTTCCAGTCCTTGGAGCCATTTAACCATTTAATCATTTAACCGTTTAACCATTTAGCCATTCAACCATTTAGACCAATGTATTCATTTTTAATTCTCCTTGTTGCCTGTCCCATTATGATCTTTCTTTTGCCTTTTAGATTTTTTTCAATTTTCTAGTTTCTCAATGTTGTCATGTACTAGATATTTTTTAGATAAGATTTACTTTGTAACAGAATATAAAAATGCTCAAATGTACAAAAAAATGTGAAAGGACTTTTTAATGAGCACATTTAGAGCTGACACCCATATTTCACCCAACTTTTAACTACACTGAATAATGTCATTGGTCTAGAGCTTTATTTGATGCAGCACAGAACTTCAGTCTTCTGCTTTTTATTTTAATATAATGATGCTCTATCCAATTAATCCTCAACTAATTTGGGTTTTTACTACCTCAAGCATTTGTCTTTAAATGGGACTACAGCTAGTCTGATTTTGTAAGTTCATATTGATAATATTTACCTTCTAGTTACAAAACACAGGCCACTTACTTGCTACATATCATCTAACTAACTGGATATAGGTATATCATTTTAATTTCTCTAGGGGTACCAGCTGAGTTCTGTGCTTCTTTTATATTATGTCTTATTTCCATTAAACTTTTAAAATACTATTTCATTTCTGTTTGTTCAATGTTTTTTAATGATATCTCTTAGCTTCATTTTAGGGAACACTGTAGACATTCAAGGTCACAGAGTTAACTTTCTGGATAATGTCTTCATTCTTCTAAAAGTTAGCAATATTACAGCATCGCATGTTAAAAAAAAACAAGAAAGCATAAAACTGTACATACTCTAACTTTAGTTTCCTCCAGCTTATTTTAGTCAAGTAAATATCATAAACTGTCATGTTATAAGTTCCACGCATCTTTTATAATACAATGTAAAATATTTGGTTCTAATATTGATGTTTTAGAAGTAAAAAATTTATATTTATACAACTATCTCTGCTTTTGTTTCTTTTTACGAATCTTGGATTTTATCTGCTATCTTCTACCTATTTGAACAGCTCCTCCTCAAAGGTTTCCTGAAAATTATATCTTCTGACAATAAAAATTAAGTTTCACATATGTGTGTCCATTTTTACATTTTTTTTTGAAGGCTATCTTCGTAGAAGTTCAGGTTGCTGGATAGTTTTCTTCACTAGTGTTCCAAAATTTCCTGTCATGCTTTTGTTCTGTATCCCAGTGTGATAAGATATTAGTCTTTATTTGTATAAACATTTTGGTATCCAATTTAGAGTTTTATTGTTATTTATTCAATAATTTCTCTTTTGCATTTGTCCATTTTGTGCTTGGGTAAAAATTTTTATTCTCTAAAGTTATTTAGCTGCCAATAAATTTAGATAGCAATTGGAAACTCCTTATTTGAACATTTTTCCTCTTTGTTTTCTCTATTTTTTCATTCTGGAATTAACCATATTTGCTCTTTGATATTGTTTTTCCAGGTCCTGGGCTCCTATTCTCTGATTGCTCTGATTTTTGGGGGGGAGTTTTCAGTTTATTTATTGCATGTTTTCTTTATTTACATTTCAAATGTTATCCCCTTTTCTAGTTTCTCCTGCCTCCCAGAAAGCCCCTATCCCATCCTCCCTCCCCCTGCTTCTATGAAGGTGTTCCTCCACCCACCCACCCACTCTCATTTCCTCACCCTCAATTCCCCTACACTGGGGCATCTATTGACCCTTCAAAGGAGAGGACCAAGGACCTGTCCTTCCATTAATGCATGAGAAGGCCATCCTCTGATACATATGCATCTGAAGCCAAGTGTACTCCTTTGTTGACAGCTTAGTCCCTGGGATCTCTGGGGGTTCTGGTTGGTTGACATTGTTGTTCTTCCTATGGGGTTGCAGACTCCTTCAACTCCTTCAGCTTTTTCTCTAACTCCTCTATTGGAGACCCCACACTCTGTCCAATGGTTGACTGCAAGCATCCGCCTCTGTACTTGTAAGGCTCTGGCAGGGCCTCTCAGGAGACAGCTATATCAGGCACCAGTCAGCAAGCACTTGTTGGCATCCACAATAGTGTCTGGGTTTGGAATCCCCAGGTGAGACAGTCTCTCTATGGCCTTTCCTTCAGTTAAGATCATGGACTGCTCTTCTAGAGGTCCTAAGTTCAATTCCCAGAAACCACATGGTGGCTCACAAGCATCTGTCACACTTTTCTGGTGTGTGTCTGGAGACAGCAACAGTGACTTTTTTTTCTTGTCTTTGGTTTGTTATATTTTTCATCTATTCTCATGACACTTTTAGACATAATTTTAATCATCATTGACTACAGACAAAAAAATTAAAATTTTAGATATTGTATCTTAAACCTTTCAGACCTCCATATGATCTTACTAAGCCTTTGTGTTTTTCTACTGTTTAGACAACTATACATATGCTTTTAATAACTATATATTTTGAAAAGATCTGATAAACTTAAAAGTTTGACTCACTCTATGACCCGTTTTCATTAACAGCTTTCTTTTTCTTGTACCATGTCTTCCTGGTCAGTTGAAAATTGAATAGTTTTAGGACAATATCCAGAAAATGTTGAATGTAAAGCTCTAAAGTTTCTAGATTCTGCAGTAATTGTCCAGAGTGATAAATGTCCAACAGGCAGCTAACACATTGTAACTTGAACCTTAAGCCTGGTAGTAGATGAGAGATGAAGAATTCTATCACACTTCATTGCATTTCTTTGAATCTTCCCCTTGTCTGTGTAGGCAAAGGATCAGTCAAAGGCTTAAGGGAGATTTACATCCAGAATCTGAGATGCTTTATCTTGGTTCTTCTAGCGTTCCTCATTTCCTGAACTTTACAGCTATTGTGACTTTTACTAACTTTGCCTTTGGGTCTTTCAGGTGACTAAGACTGAATATGTCCTTCCATGTCTGGCAGGTGAATGCCTTGTCAAAGGCTAGAGTTTGCCCTATAATTCACAAAGCCACAGTCCGTAGGTCCCTTCTTCCTAAAGTTCATTGCTCTCTAGTTTATAGCTTTTCTTAAGGAAGTATTGGTTGGAAAATAGCTATTTCCCTATGGAAGGAAAAGAACTGAATTAAGGTTACCTTTTTTTATCCAACTCTGCTTAGTACATATTTAGTTCTTGTAATAACTGAGAGTTATTGCCTTGATATACAGAGACTGGAATTTTAGCTTGAATCATTAGCCTTTTCACTGACAAACTGATAAACTAGGAATCTAGTTTATCATTTAAAATCAAGAAAGAGTAATAATAGCAACTATTGATCATCAAAAACAATCATCATTTTAAAGCATTAAATGAAAGACCTTGGCAAAGCTATCATTATAGTAACTGATGCATAATATTTGTTTATATTTTAATCATTATTATCATTGACTAATGTTCTCTCTTCTGTTTAAAAAAATAGAGATTTTATAACCTGTACAGCAGGAACTCAGGCTACTGAAATTCACAGAAATTTCAATAACACACTTCAAGTCAAATCTT
>JADRCC010534438.1:2234-13038 GCA_019843855.1 Hylomyscus alleni
AAGAAAGAAAGAAAGAAAGAAAGAAAGAAAGAAAGAAAGAAAGAAAGGAAAAAAGGAAGAAAAAATGGCCCTTCTTCTCCCAGAGACTAAGAATTGTCAGTAGATTCTCAGGTAGGGGTGAAACTCTGCGCCCAACTTTTTTCTCCATCCTGGGGTTTGGTGTGGTTTGAGGTCACACAGGTCTTGTGCATGCTGTCACAACTACTGTGAGTTCATATGTGCAGTGCCCTGCTGTTGCCAGAAGACACTGTTTCCTTATATTCATCCATCACCTCTGATTTTTACAATCTCTTTGTCCTCTCTTCTAAAAGGATTCCTGAGATTTTGAGGGAGATATTACCATATATGTGTCCTTTGGAGGTGAACTTTCTTTGGTCTCTTATTTTCTTCACAGTGGGAAATTGTTGAGATCATCATTAACAATATCATCATCATCATCTACTGTAAACAGAAGCTTCTGTGATGAAGATTAAAAAATGCCTTTTTTATTATGTTGGTAGGATGCTAAGTCATTAGGAGTTGCTTCAATATGGTCTATTTAGCAGCACTATAGCAGAAGACTCTCTCTTGGGGCCTATCACTTCTCTAGCTATAGGATCGTGGGTCCTCAATGATGACAAGAGTGGGTTTCTTCTTAAAATACATTTTTTCTTCCAATGTCCCACTTCATCTTCACTGCTAATTTCTGTTTTAAGCTCTACAATGCTTAATGTCTAGCTGAACATTCGTGGTTATCTGTAGGGCACTGGGTGGTGGGGAAATAAAGAGGTGGGAGAGACTTGAGTCCCACTAGAGCTTGGAGACCCTGGGTGGGCATCTGGCTGTGGGAAGCCATGAATCCTAGTCCATGAGAGTGGGAGAGAACAGTCTCTTGTCTACTCAGTCTTAGACATCCCAGACACCACTGAATATCTTGGAAGATCTGAGAATGAGCTCAGTCAGACTGGGGCAAAAGGAGAAAGGGGTGGGGAGAAAAGGTTCCTCCCACAGGTGAGAGTCCTTGGTCTAGTCTCGAAGAGATGCTGGAAAGCCTTCTTGCTGGAGATTAGATGCAGCTCTTTAGGGAGGGTCTAATCCATTGCTCTAGCACAGTGAGTCTAGATGAAAGAAGGCAGTCCATGGTTTTGGTGCTTTATTTTAGAAAAGAGAATGTAGAAAAGTAGAGACTGGCCATGGCCACGTGGAGAGAGGGAGGAAGAGAATGGGAAAAAGGGAGAACAAAGGGGGAAGAAGCAAGGGAGGGAAGCAGGAGTAAGATAGAGAGGAGGGGGCAAGCAGCCCTTTTTTGGTGGGCGGGGCTACCTTGCTGTTCCCAGGTAACTGTGGGACAGGGCATACCTGGCTATAGTCAGGTGACTGTGAGGGTGGAGTCCAGTCAGAATACTAGGAGCTTGGGGCATTGCCTACGCCTTGTGGTATCAGGTATGTATGTTTGGGAGCATTGCTCACTGTTCCATCCCTTGTAGAATTTTCTACTGGGTCTCCGGAGTAAGCCTTACTCAACCAGAACACCTGGTCCAACAGTTATCTTCTGCTCTTTGTATTCTTTCAAATGCAACAGATGTAGTCTCCAACAAGGATGTAGCTCCAACACATGGCTAACACTTCAGCACTTCCTTGATCCTGAGATGAGTCTTCTTCGTGATTATCTCCTCCCTTCCTGTGACTGTCCTCACGCAGTGTCGTATACCCTGTCTCTTCCTCAGCATCTCCCATGATTTGGAGTCAGTCTCCCCCAATAGATTGTCTTGGCTCTTCTTCTGTGCCCTTGTGTTTATTAACTTCTTATATTTTTGACTTTAGAATCCCAGACTGGAGTCCCTTCCTCATGCCTGCCTTTAACACTGCTGCAACTCTTATTCTGTCCTACATGCCTTTCTCTGCAAACCCTTCAAGTTTTCAGCTGGACTTCAGCTTTGGAAAACAATAAACCAGAAAAGTGTTTTCTCCTATACCATCCAATGGTCTAAATCCTGAGATAGTGTTTTATCAACAAGAAAGGAAAAGGGGGAGTAGGAAAACATAGGATATGTTTTGTGTGTGTGGTAGCTTTGGGTAATATGGAATTATTCACTGGGCAATTTGGAGTGAATTCACAATGCAGAGTTTATTTTATTCCACTAGTATAGTCTCCCTTAATAATATGAGTTTCTTGTATTAGAAAGCCCTTCCCTGACCATGAACCTAACTATTCTTTGTCCCTTAACTTGCTCTGTTACAGCATCTCTCATTCCTTTGCTAATTTTGTTTGGTATTCCAGTGGTATAGACTGGTATAGTCTACCTCCATAAATCTCATATGACATCACAGAAGATCTGCCCTGTTTAAACTTGGCCTTGCAGTTTGGAAGAAGAATACATATATCTGAGGAGTACATTTAAGAATTAATTTAGTATAATGTGCGTGTGTGTGTGTGTGTGTGTGTGTGCAATCAATATGACATAAAAATACTTATCTGGAAAAGGGGCAAAATCAAAGCCTTTTGTCTTCGCAGAAAGCCAGTCACTAGGGTGACAGAGAAAACACATGCAGATGTCCCTCAGCTTATGATGTATGCACATTTCTACCTCCATGAGCTGAAAATGCATTTAGAGCACCTGACCTATCCAGTATCTTAGCAACATAGCACAACACACAGGAGGCATTTGCCCCTGTAATTGCATGGCTGATTGAGAACAGGAGCTGGACCACTGCTTAACACCAAGACAAGATTATACCTCATGCTCCTAGCCTGAGGGAAGGTCAAAACTTAAGTTCCAGTAATGTTTCTATCCAGTGTGTACCTCATCACCACCTTCTACAGGTCAAAGGAGCACAGGTTATGAATTAGTCTTCACTTTATCCTTTTACTTTAACTTCTAGTTCCAGAAATACATTCTCAAAGTAATTATAGGCTCACATCTGTGGACTTATGATAAAATTAACAATATGTTAATCCTTACAGTTCCTATATGTATGGGACTTTTAAAAAGGCCTCAGGAATTCTACAGCTAGTGCCTTTACATTCATAAATCATTAGTAGGCTGACTCATCAATTCTGGCCTGTACTGAGTTTGTGAAGTAGTAAAGAATATTCTTAGTCAAGTTCCCAAGCATAGAGCTTACCTCTTAGCAAAATACCTCCTCTGTGATTCTTAAACACCACTTGCCTTTGTTAGATTGATTAATGTCCACTCTGTACTTCCATTTAATCAAAGTGATTGTGATGATAATGGTGATGATGATAGTGGTGGTAGTAGTAGTAGTCTTGCTAACTAGAGAATATAATATTGACCCAGACATAGTTACAGACATGTGTTATCAAATGAACCCTACAAGGATTTATCTGCATCTTTGGTACAAAAATAAACAAGACGGAAATACTGAAATTTTCAGTAATATCAAAATTGGATCTCATTAGCAGCTAGATATACAAGGTAAAGGCAAAGTTTATGTAGCCTTGAGGATTCAAGAGCAAACAGCCACACTTGTGCATTGGAGATGACAGAATTCAGTGAAGAACAGTTCGGGAAACATCACCTCATTTACATGGTAATTCATCCTCAGCTTGAAAGTCCTAGAACAGATGTGCATTTCTATCTATTTCAAATATTCAGACAAAGCTCCACTTGACCAACAGTGTACTTTGACACTTTGGTTCACATTCTCTTCGTACCATTAGTACCTGTAAAAACCCTAAAATCATCCAATTTCTGTGCTACACAAGAAGACACATGGGGCCTTACCATCTATCCTCACCCTGTATCCAGTGTGTTATCCTCCTGAGCATCTCTCTACTCTCTAAAGGCTCTCCACCTCCCTTTCTCTCTTTTGAGATTGAAGCAATCATGATAAACTCTTTTATATTTCTATTCCTAACATGTGGTGGAAGTAGAGTTCTTCTCTTCTGTTTATATTCATCTATCCTTTGTGTATTTTAGAAAGTAAAAATAATATTTCTGAATCAGATAGTGAGTTAAGAAAATGTCTGTTTTTTTTTAAGAAATAAGAAAGTCTTTGGAACTTTAAGACATAAGCTTGTTTGCCCTTGGCAATTTCTTTACTAGTTTGTGGGACAGATAAAAGGAATTTGCTTTAGTTGCTCTGTGTGATTGTGGCAAATATTCTTATCCACAGACACAATCATGTTAATGATTGCTTTCTGCTATGGAGAAGCAGAGATAGAGGAGTTGCAAACCAGACAATGTTCAAATGTCTTCCAAGGGAATTAAGTAAAAATACAGTCATCCACTGAACAATGCTATTTTCCCAATTGAAAATTAGGAAATTAACTATCTGTAAACAATAGAGGAGCATATTGTGTTCAGTAAATTAGGATGAGCAATTTGGAAATTCAGCTGTGTAACATGTTATGATGTCCAGATGCATGTGATTATGTTAGTGATACTCTAATGTGATGTTACTCACATGATGAACAGAGGAAGTTAGAAAGACCAAGGCTTGGGTAACAGGAGAGTCATCTTTCTTTCAAACAACATTGATGCCTCTGCTGCCAAGCTAGGAGGCAACTATTTATTCTAATGCTCAAACACTACTCAAAGCTATTCATTGCATTCCTTACTGTATCCAAGGGAAAAAAATTAACCTTTTTTCCTTAATCTTTTATTTCAAAATAAAAAAAGCAACTAAGCATTCCATAATATGAGCCTACTTCTCTCTCAAAACTTGTTTGAGGCAGACAGAATGAATTTAAGGGAAGAGAAAGTTACTCTTCTTACTCAAGGTTTCCACAGCAGGAAGGCCTCTGGGGAAGCTCCATTGGTAGCAGAAGGAGCATGAGATTCCTCACACTTCAGTGAACCTTCAAACCAGAACCAAAAACAAACAAACAAACATTTACCTTCAAGGCCCACCCCTAAAGACCCACTTCTGCTAGTGTGGATGTAATCCTGAAACTGCTATCAGTTGGGAACCAAGTGTACAAAATACATTTGCTTCTGGGGGACATTTCACATCCAAACAAGTTGTCTAACTTGTTATATGCAAGAGTTGTCTTGAAGAATTAATAAAGGCCCTTCTTCTAGTGTTTAATATACTCTACTCAATCAAACTAATTAGAATGAAAATAAGATTAAAGTGAGAATTACTCTCTTCCTTGCAGCTATGAGACAGAGGAAAATGACATATTTTCAGAGACTCTAGTCAATAAACATCAAACATGGTAGCAAGTGAGAGGAGGAGAGAAAGACAGAGAGGGAACAGAAGTGTAGGAGATGATAGAATGGGATTCAATAGAGATAGTCATCATCTGGAGTTGGTTTGGCTCTATGGTCCTCCAGGGGCCATTCATATGAGCTTCTCCACAGCCATTTAGAGAACTGATTCTTCAGCATCTTCACATGAAATCTACTGAGAGAAACTGTCGTGGAGTCTGCTCCAACTCACAGCAGATGGTATTGATGGAGTGTGATGTGCCTGAGATGTGATGATGATGATGATGACCATGATGAAGATGATCTTGATCTTGATAAAGAAGAGAAAGAACATTCTAGCACCTCAAACTCCACATCAGTCCTCTCCATTCTACTTTAATCTTCTAGTTAACTAATGGGAAAATCGAGTGTTAGCATTCCATTATTGAACTCTAGGAATTTGACAGAGTTCCACAAATGTTTCCAAAATTGTGTGTTCCAAATGTTCTTCTTTCATACTAAGACCCTGAAGGAGTCTTAGTATGACTCCTTTGTCATGAAGCAATGACAAAATTCTGCAAGGTTATAAAGCCAGAAGTATATTCTTCTAAGTATAGAGGCTACAAAGCCCAAGGTCATGAGACTTGGCATCAGGGCAGTATACTGGTTCTGGTAATATCTGCTCTCTAGCAAATATTTCCTCACACTTCCCCCAAAATCTCATTTTTATTAGAGCCACAATAAGAGGGAGGTGTGTTTGGTGGAATCGTAATTGGGTTCTTTATTTTCTGAAACCCTATTCTTATTGGAAATATATTCTTTTCTTTCAGGGATTATTCAGAGATGAAATAAGCTTGCCATAAATGAGAGTTTCCTTTAAATTGTTAACTGTTGAGATTTAAGCAATTTATAACAGAGTAGCTATGTGATGCCTGATTCTGCAGTTTTGAAATACTAGATGTTAATATCAAATATCACTAAAACAATGCTTGAGAATATTCCATTAGAAATACATTTAAATTAACCTAATAGAGTAGCAAATTACTAATATAGATATCTGAAGGTGATTCAAATAAAGTCACCAAATAATGGGGAGACAGAATTCAAACTGGCAATCTCTTGTCACCAAACTAAGCTTCCAATACTAGGATTGGATTACATATAACTGATTTCCTGGCCAAGGGGCCCTGTGTGAATCCTCAAACAACCCAAGTTGTTGTCAAGACTATAGGTTGCTCTTTATAACCTGACAGCCAGGATCCATTGCTGAAGACAATACTTATACAACTCATTGAACATGGAGCTGTCAAGCTGGTGCCTACACAGAGCCTTCACCCCTATGTTCCAGAGATCTTAGTACAGGAAGGTCCTCTCCATGGTCTCCAAAAAGAAACATAAACACTGAGCCAGCCGCAAACCCTTTATCTACATTGGTGACACAAAGCTTGTGGGAGTAACCAACCAATAATTGATTTCACTTAAGGTCCACTCCACAAGATGGAACCCATATCTGACCCTGCTTGTGTGACCAAGAACCTAAGACTAGATAGCTCAGGGACCTAGGATAAAGCTAAATAGTACTGATGTAAAAAAGTAAAAACATATAGTGTTAAGATGCTTCCTAATAATAGTCTGCTATATTCATAGACCCACACCTTGTGCAGCGCTCCTCAGAGAAACTTCCTTCTACAGCAGATGGAAACAAATATAGAGACCCACAGCCAGACATTACTCAGAGTGAGAGATCTTGGAACACACAGACATAGATGGGATATCTCCATCAAGTCTATCCTCTCAGAACTCAGGGAACCCTGTGGAAGAGGAGACAGAAAGGATATAAGAGCCAAAGAGGATGGAGGACACCAAGAAAACAAGACCCTCTAAATCAACATGAGCAAAGCTCTTATGAATTCAAAGACTGAAGCAGCATGCAGGGCCTGTACAAACATGTACCATGTTCTTCCTATGGGACTCCTAAGTGTGCAAATGAGTGGATCTCTGATTCTTGTGCCTTCTTGGGTTCTTTCCCTCCTATTGATTTGTCTTTTTTAACTTCAATGTAATAGTTTTTGTTTTATCTTATTATATTTTATTTTGTTGTATTTTTTAAATGAGTGAGTGAATGAATAAATAAAAGAATGAATACCTAGCCAGTAGGGTAACAATTAAAAATTGAACTGTCACTTATACCTGCTGGAAGAGGAAATAATAATAATAATAATTTTTTTTCTGCTAGTAGAGGAAATTCTTTTTTCCAATAGAGAGACACCATATTTATCAACTACTCCAGGACAGGTCTTATACTCAAGATTAGTTGACCAACATATAATGGAATCCATACATTTTTCTGTGTATGTGTTTTTATTTGATTACAGTTTGGTATTTCATTGTTGGTTAGTATGTTTGTATTGTTTGGTGTGTGTGTGCACACACATGTGCACACATGCCCATGCATATGTGTGCATGAATGTTTTTCTTCGTTTTGAGGATTTTTGTTGTTTTATTAAGTTTCTGTTTTGTTTTGTTTTTGTTTTTAAAAACTAGAATCTAAAAGGACATGAGTGAGGAAAAAATATGATGAAAATATATTTAAATTTAAAGATTTAAATTTAAAAGTTTTAAATGATAAATAATTTAAAAGCAGTAAGTTTAAATTGACTTCAGATCTTGAACACTTTAATATTCTTTTTATTTAAATAGTGTTTTATTCTTCACTAATTATTTATTTAAACAATGTTTTTTATAGGAGAGATTTCTTTTTTTTAATCTTTTTTTAAAGATTTATTTATTGATTGATTATATTAAGTACACTGTAGCTGTCTTCAGACACTCCAGAAAAGGGCATCAGATCACATTATGGATGGTTATGAGCCATCATGTGGTTGCTGGGATTTGAACTCAGGACCTCTGGAAGAGCAGTTGGTGCTCTTAACCACTGAACCATCTCTCCAGCCCCCTAAACAATGTTTATTAGATGTATCCATCTACAAATCCTCCCTTCTACAAATTCCCATAGTGCTGCTAACCTACCTCCCTTTTAGCATCATGTCCTTTTTTCCATGCATTTAAGTCATGCTGTCCATATGTGCATGGCTGTGTGGCCAACCACTGGGTCATGAGAAGCCTATGAACAGTCACATGGCCAAAGGAGATTGATTCTCATCTTAGCAGCCATCAGCTGCCAATCGCTACTCTGCTAGAAAGCAGGACCTCAAGGACCATTCTATGCATGCTGGGTTTTTGCTGACTAGATTATGTGGAGGTCTTGTGTAGGTAAGCCCTGCTGCTTTAGATTGATGGAAGTGTTAGCTGTCTCATGTCCAGAAAGCAGCATCTCACAGCTCTCCTTACCATTCGCTGGTTCTTGCAGTCTTCTGCAATTTCTTGAGCCTTGGATGGTAGTAGTGTCCTACAGATGAGCCATCCACAGCTGAACACCCACAACTATTTATACCCAGCTCTTTCACCAGAAATGAGTCCACATTGATTACTACCCAGTTGAAAATGAAGCTTCTTGGACAAAAGTTGAAAACAGCATATATAAAATATGGTTTGAAAGCATGGCCATTTAGCATGGCTTTTGGTCAGGTTTCCAATACCAGGAATAAAATTTCTCCTGTAAAGTATGCCTCATGCCCTACCAGAAAGCAGTTGGTTACCCCTGTCACCACCATGTCACTCTTACAACAGTAGAGACATCTTGCCAGTGGGTCAGTATTTTTGCATGCAGGGTTCAGTGCTGGATAACCATGTGTGTCCTCACTCCCCTCGGCAGCCTCCATGGTCCCTCTATTCCTATGTACACTAGAAAGCAGTAATCATTTCCAGAACAGATACTACTGTATCATAGGTGTTGTCTCTTCAGAAATAGAACATTACACTCTAATTACAGTAGACAACCAAGAGCAATGGCAACAACATGTGCTGTTTTGGATGCTACTAGGGTCTCCTTTACTAGTAACTCATAGGAGGTGTTCTGTGTGTGGTACTGAGATTTTCATTGCTTATCTTCTGAGAGCACCATTGTCCACCCATGTGGAGCACTTCTGTTCAAACTCTATGTACTATCATGGTATGATGATGTGATTAAAAAATATATATGTCTTCTTTAGGGATTTTATTGTTACAACAAAACACCATGAGAAAAAAGCAGCTTGGGGAGGAAAGAGTTAATCCAGCTTACATGTCCACATTATATTCACCATCAAAGGAAATCAGAACAGAAACTCAAGCAGGGCAAGAACCTGGAGATAGGAGCTGATGTAGAGGCTGTGGAAGGATGCTGTTGACTGACTTGCTCCTCATTGCTTGCTCAGCCTACTTTCTTATAGAATCCAGGACCACCAGCCCAGGAATGGCAGCACCCACAATAGGTTGATACCTCCCCAATTAATCATTAACTGAGAAAATATTTTATAGCTGGATCTCATGAAGGCATTTCCTCAACTGAGGCTCCTTTCTCTCTTATGACTCTAGCTTGTGTCAAGTTGACACATAAAACCAGCTAATATAATTAATATAAACTGTAAGTGTATACACTTGAATTAGATTATAAACTACTGCATTTCCCCATAACATCTTTATGTATCCTTAGTTATGGCTGGTACACCCTCTCCCTCTCCTCTTCACAATGCCCCATCTCCTGTTTCAAACCGTAAACTCCAAAGATTTTCTTTTCTCTTCTTTCTTGCCCCTTGTGTTCTCCTGTTCCCTCTAATTGAATACTTCTTGACTTTGAAGACCATATGCTTCCATATAGTTTCTCAAACACCTTCTATTTTGTTAAGCTGTCTGTCATTACCTCAGTTTCCCTAGCCCTCTCCACATTTAATATAATGAAGTACAAGTGAGTGTACTTCAAACATTGATAGCTCAGTTCAGTGGATAGGTCCATCCTGTGACAATAGTGTAAATTTGCACTGTCTTTTATTTGTCATTTTTCTTAGTCCCTCTTAGGACTCTGGTTTTTGTTTTTGACTTGTACTGTTTCGTTTTGTGCTTGTTTATAGTGTGTTTTGTGTGCATGTGTTAGCTCATGTTGGCCTCAAGTTTACAGCCCTTGCCTTGGCCTCCCCAGTGCTGGATTGCAAGACTGTCCCAACATTCCTAGCTTTTTCTCTCACTTTTTATAATTTTCTTTCCTTTGCATCACAACACTTGCATTTGAAACATAGATATCATTCTGAGCAGAGCCTTCAGTGCCACCCACGAACTGTTCATGCAGAACCCTGTGAGAATGTGCTCTGTACTAGAGTCATCAGAAAGCAGAACACGTACTGCATAAAATAGAGAGCACCACCGAGTGCTGCTATAGTGAATTTTCCATCTTTCTAGTGGGTCATTATTAATTGTTTCAGTTATTGTTATTGAAAGAGTCCCAAAAGATTGCAGCATGATTAGAACAAAAGTACAAACACTTAAGCAAATATATCAGCTGTTATGAAATAAATCGCCACTCCAGAGCCAACTTACTATTGTAAGCCATGTTATGCAATCAAATAGAAACACCCCTAAGTGGACACAGTCCTTTATTATCTTTTCAGATTAAATTATAGCATTGTTCAAATGATTTTTTTTTTGGTATGTGTGCTACTTTATCTTCATTGCAAAGAAAAAGATTTGGATATGAGCTTTGGAGAAAATGATGGTCTTATCAGGACACAAATAAGCAT
>JADRCC010534445.1:0-10297 GCA_019843855.1 Hylomyscus alleni
CTGCTCTTAGTTTCAATTGGCCAGCACACATGGCCAGTATTTATGGGTTTTCAAGGATTGTTAAATTTACTCTTAAATAGAATATTTTATAGCCATAATCTTACATTAATAAAAATCTTTACTTTAATGCAAAAATTTTAAATTCATTTTATTACTCTTAGATAGGCATTATGCCTATGCAACTCATTTAAAAATACAAAAATTTGACCCACTCATTTTTAATAGCTACTATTAAATAAAAACTAATTGAAATACAAACTATTTCAAATGATTAAATAATGCAAATAAATAGTTAAATAATAAAACTCATCATCATATTAGATTCTAATTTAATTATAATAAAATGTTTTCAAGGTTATTCAAATAATAAATAACTAAAGATAATCAATGTTTAACAATTCAGTTATACTATATATAAATAAGGGGTCTTTAAAAATGTCAAAGATCCACAAAATAGGACATTTATTGCTATTTCATTAATAATAAATCTTTGTGCTGGGCGGAGCACGCCTTTAATCTTTGGTGCAAGCATTTAATCCCAGCACTTGGGAGGCAGAGGCAGGTGGATTTCTGAGTTCGAGACCAGCCTAGTCTATAGAGTGAGTTCCAGGACAGCCAAGGCTATACAGAGAAACTCTGTCTCGAAAATCCAAAAAAATAAAAATAAAAATAAAAATAAAAAATAAATCTTTTAATTACCTAACATGTCTACTCCTGACTTACTTAAAAAAATATTAAATATCAATACCTACATATAAAGTTACTTCCTTTGCTACAAGCCAGCCACTGGACAAGAAATGCCCTAACTTTATCTCAGACAAAATGCTGTTCACAAAAGACCAACAGACACAAGATACTAGACAACTAAGTTCTGCTAAGTCCAAATAAGCTAGTCCTTTATAATTCCTGCTTCAGTAAATCACTAGAAAGGAGCAACATTATAGATAGGTAGGTGGTCTTCAAAACCTCAAAGACCTATAGAATGTGGCATTTAAAAAATATTATATTTATAAAAGACCTTTTTATCAATGAGATAGGTTTGTTCCTCAAAGCACCACCATTATACTACAAATAAGACGATGAACATCAAGAATCTCCATATAGAATTTGCTGTATCTTGCCTGGGTAGAACAGTAGTGCTGATTCTGAAAGGACTGCAGATGAGCCATCTCTCAGATCCTTAGCTAGGCTGGAGGACATGAGGGTAGAACAGCTAGCCAGAAACTTGTATGCCATTCAAAGAGATTGGCAAAGGAGAGATCTGCCACACTCACCCCCTTGCCATCTATGGAAGGCAGTAAAACCATTCCTGAGAACATCAGTTTTGACAAGCTTGTCTTGCCCTTCCCCAGCTGAAACACTTGACAGAACAAGCTTGGCACCTCACCTGACAACTCAAAAGACCTGTCTTTGTATATAAAGGTTTCAGGTAAGCCAGCCTCAAGACAATGAGTATAGGTGATCTTGCCCTGCCTCTTGTATGCTAGGCAGTAGTTCAGATGAGGGAGAGACACCCTCTGCCCATCCCTCATCCTTCAGTATCTATATCAGGCCACATATCTGTCCTTGAAGTCATGATAGTAGAAGAAGTGATCATATCCCTCACTGACTGCAATACTCAGGGATGTAGGCGGTGCACCTTACTTGGGCAGCAGGGTAGAGCTGGCCCTGCTTATAGGAGTTGCAGGTGATCTGGCCCCAGGGATATGAAAACCAGGGAGTCTGCATGCTGACCAGATCAGATACATCTCAGGCCTAAATCTAGAGCTATGGTTTTGACCACACAAACATCTGTCCCATTAATGAACTGCTGGAGTACATGAAGAGATCAGTACTATATATCCAAAACTCCAGGATCCCCACAATACAAGGTAATAATAGGATATCTGCCAGGAGTTCCACTGAGGCTCTAGTACTCACGGAGTAGCAAAAGCCAAAAGTCTCATTTATAGCAGACAAAGTAGTAATTGCAATGTATATTTACAAACAAGGAGTTGTGAACAAAAGCGAATATTATAGGACAAATTGTGACACATTACAGCTTCTACAATAAGCTTATTTTTTCTTCTGTTGGGTGGGAGGTTGCAGAGATTGACAGTGGGTATAAGGGTAAGTGAACATGAGAGGGTTTGAAGTGCATGATACAAAATTCAAAAGAACTAATAAAAGTATATGCAGAAGAGATGTGAGAGAAAACAGAGAAATAGATTTCCTGATAGGTAGTTAAGAAACTAAGTGTGTTTGTCGAGTAGATTGGAGGTTCTCTAGATTCTTTCAGACACAGAAGTTCTCAGTGTGTTCCACACTCAGAGATCACGATATGGTTGGAACAGTGGGGTGTTGCCTGAAGCTCATTACCATGAGTGAACCTTCTTGCTTTATCAAAAATTCATATGACAATTTACAATCAGGGAAGTTATATTCAAAGATGTGATCTCTTGAGTCAGTGTGAAGATAGAACAAGAAGGATAAATAATTTAAATTTTTATTTTTACTTTTATTATAATTTATTGTTTGAAACTGACTTACACTTTAAAGAATAACCTTTATGAAAAATAGTTCTGGGGATATTATAAATATAAATATAAATAAAAAGCTCTGAAGTAATTAGAAGTATTATCAGGAAATAATAAGCAGAAGATATAATCTATAATAATATTTAGAAATTTATTATAAAATATGTATTTGCTGTCTACATAAAATGTAAACTTCATTTCTGAGTGTTTATTCATAAGTAGATTGGCTATAAAGTGAAATGCAGAGTTTAGAGTATTGTGGAAGAGATTGCATATCGATGTTCATTCTTCTCTATCTTTTTTATCTTCTTAGTGGCATTACCTTGTCAGGACATGAGAAAAACAGAAAACAAGCAAATTCTTGGTCATTGTTGGCAGCTAGAGTTTTAGATACCTGGAATCCTGACTTGAACTGACAGACTATTTTGAAATTCTCTTGACTGAGTCTTACTTGTATCCTATAATTTGTCCAGGTGCCTAGAGAGCAATTTGAAGTAATGCAAAGAACATTTACTTTTTTACTTTTTTAATTAATTATTTTATTGATCTACATGATAAATGTTACACCCTCCTTCTATCCCTACCAGAGCTCATCAACCCACCTTCTCCCTTTTGCCTCTGAGAGAATGCTCCCCCATCCACCCACACTCCATTCCCCACCCCAGAATTCCTCTCCTAGGGTATCAAGTCTCTACAGGACTTGGTATGTCCTCTCCCACTGAGGCGAGACAAGGCAGTCCTCTGCTACATATGTGCCAGTCACCACGTACCAGCCCTATACGGGACATGCATTTTTTGAGGCAAAGAGTTATCTGCTTCTGAAATAATTTTGAGTTTAAGAAAGTCCTAACAGTCTTTCGTAGTACATACTGGGCTTGAATTTGTCATAGTTGTTCTTCATTGCAACCAATGAATCAATGCACAAATATCTATGTAATAGGGATGTTACAATATTTTACTATTTTCCTTAGTTTTTTTCTTTTTAACCATGTTCTGTATTACATGTTATGCTACTGTTAGAGAGCTACAGCATTGACGTAGAAGAGAAATTTACTGTCCATGGCTGAAAAGTATAGCCTAATTTCATGATCACTGCATCTAGGTGACAAAAAGAATTGTGGAAATTTATTTCTTTACTTTCTTTCCAATGCACTTTGCACTCCATTACTGGTGCACTTCATGATAAGCAACACATAAGATCCATTAAGATGAATAAACAGGTAAATAAATAAATAAATAAATAAATAAATAAATAAAGTCCCAGAGCCAGCAAAGAGGAAGGTTTGATAATCTGAACCATTACAGAGGTGAAATTTCATTACACAGATGGTGACATTCCGATGTCTATCATCAAAACACAGCAGGTAGAAACTATCAGCCAGCTCCATTCCCATGTATAAAATTACACTTTTATTAATGTCACTACAGATTTCATTATACAGATAATGAGATTGCACAGGACTCCAGCACTGAGGGGGTGACAAGCAGAGGGTGAAGAGATGGTAAGAAGAGACAAGGGTGTAGGTGTTGGGAAGGCAGAAGGAGGAAGGAGGAAGCCACCTGTAAAGAAACCACAAAAAGAAACTGATGTGGACTATCTGGGACTAAGGGTGGTGAGTGGTGTGTGTGTGTGTGTGTGTGTGTGGGTGTGTGTGTGTGTGTGTATCCTCACAGATTGTGCTGCCAGATCCTGCTGATTTTTGATTGATTCCTTGTCAGACATTCTTCTCAAGTTCTGACAGAAGGTTTTAAAGGCCCTACAGTGAGGAACAGGGAGATTTATAACTAATTTCTATTAATGAAAGATGACAGGCATCTCCATTGTTTCAGCAAGATGTTACACAATTCCAAGTAAATGCCTCTATACTAAAATATCTAACCTCATATCCACCCACCTTGGCTGATACGTCAGAAATGGAGAGATCAGTAAAGGAGAAAGAGACAGACAGAGAGATTTATACACACATATACACATATACACAATGGCACAACTAATTACATGGGAATGAAAGATTTAAGACATGCCCAATTCAAATCAGTAAACAAATAATATTTACTTCTACATGTATGGTTACTGAACTACACTAGGAAAAAAAGGAAGGAGGGGCAGAGAAGATGGCTCAGTGGTTAAGGTGATGGCTATGCAACATGAGCAATTAAATTTAGATCCCTAAAATTAATGTCAGAAACAAAACAAAATGAACAAGAGTAACATGAAAAAACAAAAAAGAAAAACAAACAAACAAGAAACCATGTATGATGGTAATAGCTCTAATATCAGTTTCAGGGTGATAAATACTTGCAGACCATCCAATGTTAAAAAAAACTGGAGTCCCAGGTTCATTGTGAGTTCCTTGTCCAAAACTAAGGTAGAGAAAAATTAACAATGAAATTTCTCACCTACCTCCAGCTAGCCTTTACATTGAATGTATATGTATAGGTCCATTAAAACACACACACACACACACACACAAACACACATACACACACAAACACACACACACACACACACACATTGAGAGAGAGAGAGAGACAAATAAAAAAAGAGAGAGGGAAAGAGAGAGAGAATTACTGAATGTGAGGTAGATGACAGAAAATTTTATTCATGTCTTTCTTCCTTCCACCAAGTCACACAGCTACTGAATTAAAGGAGGATCCCACCTACTTTTTTTTTTTACTAGACCTCTCATATTGCCTCCCCGGAAGTGTAAAAATGTGAAGGTTTCATAAGTTGTGGTGTTTATATTCCAGTGATGAGAACCAAGTCCAGGTCCTCTAGTGAAATACCAAATAATCCTAACCATTGGGCCATATCTTTAGCTCCCAAGAGTCATCTCTTACTAAGACTTCATCAAAAGAAATACAATTTCTATTGTTTTTTATAAATGTTATATGTTTACATATATATATATATTTATTGATATCATATGCATAAATATTCCAATCTTAGAGAAATTAGTAATAAGTTAGAAATTCTTGAACAAAAGCATGTTGACTGGTCCTTTCTCCTGTGGCACACTCTTGGCTGGTCTGCTCCAGTGAAGATACCATATCCTAATACATTCTAGAGAACTCTCTGCACTCAGACAACTTGAGGACCCACTGCACTCAGAGGAGTTGAGGATTCACTGCAATCATAATAGTTGAGGATCAGCTGCACCAAGAGCATTTGAACAACAGCTTGACTGCTCCGCTGAAAATTCAACAGTTTGAAGAACCTCCCAGGAGATCTATTGGAGCTGGGCAACAGATCAGCAGCTTCTCTGCCCCTGTGAAGAGTCCCCAGTTGGAAGGCCCTACAGGTGGTCTACTACAGCCTGCAGACCTACCAGGAGATCTGAAGCAACCCAGGGACAAAAGAGACAGATTCCATACTAACAAACACCAGAGATATCCAGAGTGTGAAAGGTAAGTACAAGATCATAATCAACAGAAGCCCATATATGTGGGCATCATCAGAACCCAGTTCTCTGACCACAGCAAGCCTTGAATAAAACAACATACCTGAAAATCAGGAAGCTGACCTAAAATCCTATCTCATGAATATAATAGAGTCCTTTAAGGAAGATATCAATAACTCATTGAAAGAAATACAGGAAAACACAGGTAAACAAGGGAAGGAATTAAAGTGATCCAAGACCTAAGAGTGGAAGTAGAAACAATAAAGAAAAAAATAAATTGAGGCAAACCTGGAAATATAAAACTCAGAAAAAAGGTCAGGAATTACAGATGTAAGTATCATCAACAGAATATAAGAGGTAGAAGAGAGAATCTCAGGTGTAGAAGATATGGTAGAAGAGATTGACACAACTGTCAAAATTCAAAGCATAAAAAACTCCTAACCCAAAGCATGCAAGAAATTCAGGACATAATGAAAAGACCAAATCTAAGAATAATCACAATAGAGGAGAACAAAGATTCCCAGCTCAAAGGACCTAAAATTTCTTTAAAAAAAAAATCATAGAAGAAACTTCCCCAACCTAAAGAAAGAGATGGCCATAAAGGTATGAGAAGCCTATTGAACACTGAATAAATGGGACCAGAAAAGGAAATCCTTTCATCACATAAAAATCAAAATACTAAACACACAGAACAAAGAAAGAATATTAAAAGCTGCAAGGGAAAAGGGCCAAGTAACATACAAAGGTAGCCCTATCAGAATTACACCAGACTTCTCAACAGAGACTATGAAAGCTTGAAGAGCCTGGCCAGAGTTCATGCAGACTCTAAGAGAACACAAATGTGAATAAGGCTACTATACCCAACAAAACTCTCAATCAACATAGATGGAGAAACTAAACTATTCCAGGACAAAACCACATTCAAACAGTATATATCTACCAATCCAGCCCTACAGAGGATCCTAGAAGGAAAACTCCCACACAAGGAAGGTACCTGCACCAAAGAAAGAACAAGATATTAAGCATCTCACAACAAAAGGAGTTTTCACCAAAAGGAGAGAACCACAAGCACATAAAGCCACTACAAAAAACCAAACATATTAGGAACCAACAGTCATCTTTCTTTAATATACATGAATATTAATGGACTCAACTCACCTATAATAAAACATAAGCTAACACACTGGATATGCAAACAAGATCCAGCATTTTGCTGCATACAAGAAACACATCTCAATAACAAAGACAAGCACTTCTCAGAGTAAAAGTTTGGGAAAAAAGTCTTCCAAGCAAGGGTCCAGGAAATAGGCAGGAGTTGCCATCCTAATAGCCAACAAAATAGACTTTCAATCACTCGTTATCAAGTGTGATGAAGAAGGACACTTCATAATCATCAAGGGGAAAATTCACCAAGAGAAAGTCTCAATTCTGAACATCTATGACCCAAATGCAAGAGCATCCACATTTATAAAAGAAAGTTTACTAACGCTCAAAACATACATTGAACCCCACACAATAATAGTGGGAGACTTCAACACCCAACTTTCACCAATGGACAGGTCATTGAAACAGAAAATAAACAGAGACATGGTGAAACTAAGAGAGGTTATGAACCAAATGGATTTAACAGATATCTACAGAACATTTCACCCTAAAACAAAAGAATATAATTTCTTCTCAGAACCTCATAGTACCTTCTCCAAAATCGAGTATAATTGGTCACAAAATAACTCTCAAGAAGTTACTATACAAGAAGACTGAAATAATCCCATGCATCCTATCAAATCACCATGGCCTAAGGCTGGTCTTCAAGAATAGCAAAAACTACAGAAAGCCCATATACACTTGGAAACTGAACAACTCTTTCCTCAATGATAACTTGGTCAGGGTAGAAATAAAGAAAGAAATCAAGACTTCCTGGAATTTAATGAGAATGTTCATACATCATACCCAAACTTATGGGACACAATGAAAGCAGTGCTAAGAGGAAAGTTCATAGCACCAAGTGCCCTGGTAAAGAAACTGAAGAGATCTTTCACTAACAACTTAACAGAATACCTGAGAGCTCTAGAACAAAAAGAAACAAACTCACCTAAGAAGAGTAGAAGGCAGGAAATAGTCAAACTCAGGCCCAAAATCAACCAAATAGAAACAACGAAAACAATACAAAAAATCAATAAAAGCAGAAGATGGTTCTTTGAGAGAATCAACACGATAGGTAAAACTCTAGCCAAACTAACTAAATGATCTAGAGGACGTATCCAAATTAACAAATGAGAAATGAAAAGGGAGGCAGAACAATAGAAATGGAGGAAATATTAAAAATCATCAGATCTTACTATAAAAGCCTATGCTCAACAAAACTGGAAAACCTAGATGAAATGGGTTGTTTCTAGACAGATACCACATGCCAAAGTTAAATCAAGAGCAGGTAAACTATCTAAACAAGCCCATATGACACAAGTAAATAGAACAAGTCATTAAAAAACTCCCAACCAAAAAAGCCTAGGACCAGAGATATTTACTGCAGAATTCTAGCAGACCTTCAAAGAAGACCTGATACAAATTTTCATCAAACTATTCTATAAAACAGAAACAGAAGGAACACTATCTAACTCGATCTATGAAGCTATAATTACACAGATACCTAACACACACACAAGGACCCAATCAAAAAAAATAAAAAAACACTTCAGAACAATCTTGCTTAGGAATATCTATGCAAAAATATTCAGTAAAATTACAGTCGAATCCAAGAACACATCAAAATCATCAGTTACCATGATCAAGTATGCTTCATCCCAGCATTGCAAGACTGGTTTAATATAAGAAAATCCACTAATGTAATCCACTATATAAATAAACTTAAAGGAAAAGCATCACATAATCATCTCCTTAGATGCAAAAAAAAAAAAAAAAAAAAAGCATTTGACAAAATACACCTCTTCATATTAAAAGTATTGGACAGATTGGAATTCAAGTCCCATACCTAAATGTAATAAAAGCAATTTACTGCAAACCAACAGCCAATATCAAATTAAATGGAGACATACTTGAAGCAATTCCACTGAATTTGGAGGCAAGACAAGGATGTCTACTCTCCTCATACCTATTCAATGTAGTACTTTTTTTTTTTTTTGTTTGTTTGTTTTTTTGTTTTTCAAGACAGGGTTTCTCTGTGTAGCACTGGCTGCCCTGGAACTCACTTTGTAGACCAGGCTGGCCTCGAACTCAGAAACCCACCTGCCTCTGCCTCCCAAGTGCTGGGATTAAAGGCGTGAGCCACCACCACCCAGCTTCAATATAGTACTTGATGTGATAGCTATGCCAATATGACAACAAAAAGAGATCAAGGAGATACACATTGGTAAAGAAGAAATAAAGGTGTTACTATTTGCAGAAGATATGATCCTATACATATGTGACCCCAAAAATTCTACCAGAGAACTTCTCCAGCTGATAAACAACTTCAGCAAAGTGGCCAGAAATATCTATCTCAAATAAATCTGTAACCTTCCTTTATACAAATGAAAAACAGGTTGAGAAAGATATTAGGGAAACAACTCCCTTATACAAATGAAAAACAGGTTGAGAAAGATATTAGGGAAACAACTCCCTTCACAATAGCCACAAATAATATAAAATATTTTGGGGTAACTTTATCAAAATAACTGAAAGACCTGTATGATAACTTCAAGTCTCTCAAGAAAGAACTCAAAGAAGAACTCAGAAGATGGAGAGATCTCCCATGCTCATGGATTGGCAGAATTGACATAATAAAAATGGTGATCGGACCAAAGACAATCTATATATTCAATGCAATCCCCATCAAAATCTCAACACAATTCTTCAAAGACATGTAAAGAGTAATTCTTAAATTCATCAGGAAAGGCAAAAAATCTAGAATAATGAAGACATTTAAAACAATAAAAGAATGGCTATGGGAATTACCATCCCTGACTTCAAGCTTTACTACAGAGTAATAGTGATAAAAACTACATGGTATTGGTACAGAGACACGTTGACCAATAGAATAGAATTGAAGACTGAGAAATAAAACCACACACTTACAGACACTTGATCTTTGACAAAGAAGCCAAAAATACACACTGAAATAAAGAAAGCATGCTGGTATAACTGGCTATCTGTATGTAGAAAAATGATAGATGGATCCATAATTGTCCCCTTGCACAAAGCTCAAGTCCAAGTGAATCAAAGATCTCAACATAAAACCAGATACACTGAATCTAGTAGAAGAGAAAGTGAGAAAGAGCCTTGAACTCATTAGCACGGGGGAAATTTCCTAAACTGAACTCCAATGGCTCATGCCATTGCTCTAATACCATGCTCTAAGATCAAAAATTGATAAATGAGACCTTT
>JADRCC010534448.1:0-11402 GCA_019843855.1 Hylomyscus alleni
GTCCCAAGAGATTTTCCTTGGTATGACTTTATTGTATCTGAAGAATATATCTTAGGTATGTCAAAGTATGGATTCACTGCAATCAGGATGTTGGCCACATATGTCTAAGTAGGAAAGGCAGAAAAATGAAACTGGTAGTTATTACCTTTGCTTTAAAACTAAACAAGGAAAAGAGGAGAAATATTCAACAGACAGAACCCTTCGATTCTCGTACAAATAAGACTTCAAAATCCACATTTCTAGCTTTATACTAAATATTTTCTGATTTTAAAGAGTTCACCACTTCTAAAATTCCAAAGAAATACTTGTTTTCAAATAAATGCTCGTATGCTATCATTCCACAGTCATTTCAAGGTCAACACTTTCAAAAATCAAGATTTTATCTCCCCACTTCCCTGTGTCTCAAAAAATAAAAAATAAAAATAAAACCCTCCCATAGTTCTTTCTGGTACATGGCTTCACCACATCACCACCAAGATCTGAGTGTCTAAATCTCCCATAAAGGCTTCTCCTGCTGAGTCCACTTAGGGACCCCAACCTGGGCCCTCCAGCTCAATGCAGGTCACAGGTATCCTCAGACTACTGCTCCTGGAGCATTTAAGGGAGCTTTAGCTCCTGCTGAGCCTTCCCTGTCAATGACTTAGCTCTAACACAACCACTTGGTCTTGGGAATTCTGCAAAGCACCACATGCCAAACACTGGAATTCACTGTTTCATGAACAACTTGAATTTCTCTTAAAATTTGAAATTGGATTTTTTTTTTGTTTTTTTAAGACTATAGAAATGTACTAGGAGAAGCCATAAAACTCCTACGCAGGTAGAGTTGTCGTTTAGTAATACTGATAAAACTGGAGCATACAAGATCATACTTTTCTCTTTTCTTTCCAACTGTTGAAGAGAAGTGTAAAATCCTGAGCTATCAAACTGCTAAAGGCACACAAAGTCCTGAAGCACTTCTCTGAGAGAAGAGTGACTAATGAGGATAGAGGGGCTGCAGACAAGGCTCGGCAGTGTCTATTCAAACATAGGACTCAAGTTTGGTTCCCCAACACCCGCATGGTGGCTCACCACAATCCATAACTCTAACAAGGGATCTGACACCCTCTTCTGACCTTCACATGCACTAGTTACATACATGCTACACAAACATACACAAAGGCAACCAACATAAAGGACTGGAAACTTTGGCAACATGAAAAGGTTAAATAAGTTCTCCTGCTATTTTACTCAAATATAAGGGAGGATAATATTTCTCAGAAATACAAATGCCATTTAAACTATTACTCTAAACTGTTTCTTTCACATAATCATGCACATATATAGGATAGCAATCAACACCTTTATTTAGCTTTTATAGTAACAACAGATGCAATTATGGATTGCCCACATTTAATGACTTTGTAACTAAAAGGCCCAACTGGCTAAGAGAAAAGAACACACCACTCGCGACTTCAGACAACCCTGACAATCCTTGTCTTAAGATCTACTCAGGAGAAGCAGCTTCCTGGTTACATCCAAATTAATTTTCACTCACTTGCCACTAGTTAAACTCTAATAGTTTTAAGACTTCATTACTTCAGTGTCTCAAACAGCACTTGGTGGGCACTGGACTCTTCAACTGCAGGCTACAGGCTGAATAAACGTTGCCTCTGAAAACATTTCTACCCGAGAATACTTATATTCACACCTAAATATATTCTTTACATAGTTGAATTTAAGGAATAAAGTACAGGAAAGTGAAGTCTAGCCCCATGCTTGGGGACAAGTATGTTCTTTGCGAACGGACTACATTAGTTCTATTTCCCAGCTGTCACTACTTGGACAGATGGCAAAGACTAGATGTAATTTAGTCAGAATTAAGTAAGTACAATTAGGCAAATTGATAGTGATATAAAAGATTAAGACTGTCATTTGATCTTGTAAGTGTCAAAGAAGCCATGTGCGTCCTTCGTTCAAAAATAATGAAGCCCCATCTTTAGAACAGGATACCAAAGTGTGGTAATCTATCTCCAGCTGACAAAGAAATCTACAACCAGGTCATAGCAGAATAAAATCTCATTCATGTGTGCCCAATGAATAATTGTAATTAAAACACGAGAGCTAAATATCCACCTGGATGATCTGATACAAACCACTTACACCGAAAGCATTGTCTTCCTTGTATTTAATGATCTGGACATTTAGGGCCAGCCTCTAAGGGCTAATGAAATCCTACAATTATTTAGGCTCCATGACCAGAATTCTTGTATATCTGATACCTCTTCAACTACTGCCTTCCATTTTAATTTATGCATTTTTCCTCATTTAGTTTGGTTTTATTTTACTTCAATACATATAGGCTGCCTGAAAATCTCTGCACAGTGTGAAAGTGAAATTAAACAGATCTATATACATATACAAAAAAAAAAATCAAACTCCAAGTTTTTTTAAACACTCAAATTGGACCTTCATAAGCCTGAAGTAGGTTAATTGGTTCTCTGACTTCATTATCTCATTCTACAGATTTTATTAAGCACCCACTGTGTACCGGGCTCGTGGGGAGCACCACATGGCAAGCACACAATAGAACTCTCATGCCCATCACATACAGACCAAGCAGGATAAAAGCACATGCCGCGTGTGAGACAATTAGCCAAAAAAAATGAAGACATGGTCAAATACTTACATAGATTCTGTCTTTACTGTACCGAACTTTGACATTATGGAGGAGTGTGGCTTCATTTAAGTACATCAGTGAACCTATGACAGAGATTTGGATTAGAAAGTTGAAAAACAAACGGCAAAATAAAATGTTTTATGCTAATCATAATCACGTTGGCTTCAGTTTAAAAGCCACTTAATTATTAGGGCCAATTTAATCCCATGCTTTTAGAATACAGGTACATATAAACTCCATGGGTTAGTATAAAACAAATCCATTTGGGGTACGCTGCATCGGTAGAACACTCGCTTAGAAGAAATCCTAATTACATATGTCTGTGAGAACTTTAGATAGTACATTTCCAGTTAGAAGATTTATATCTAGTGAGTCCCAGTGAGTGTATACTCTGCTGAGGGCAGGTTTAATTGCCAACTATCAATCAAATGTAAAGAACTACTGTTGGTATTCATGATCCAACAAAGTGAGATGTTAATCCAGTCTGACACTCAGAAGCTTACAGATAAAATAAAAAAGGAGATAGTTTTAAAATGGCAAGGGACCTTCAGATCATTTGGGTAGGTCTCACAATGACTGATAAAGGGAAAGTCAGTCCAGGAGACATCATGGACATCTTAACCCAGCAGATTTATGAGTTAAGTTTGGAATCAGGCTAGACTCGTTTTTCTGTTCTGCATGGTCCGTCTCAGGGCCTTCTCTATCTAGTTCCTGCACATTCCCATCTCTATGGTTCATTTCTACTACATGCTAGAGCAGACAGTACCACTCCTAGTACCTACTTTGGGTGCTGTTGGGACCACAATTTTATCAGTTATCCAATTTGAAAACAGTAGTCAACACCAGAGCCATCTCCTCTTGTCTCCCACAAAAATGATATAGCCTATTGCCAGGTTCACAGCAAATTTACTAATGTTAACCCAATCTGAATCCCTGGCATGTCTCTCCCTCCTTGTCTACAGCTCCACTGCTATGCAGGACTGGAGTGAGGTCACAGGATCTCTTTTGTGGTTATGGTAACTTCTTGTTTGTCGATTGCTTTCATCTCTGTTCATTCCAATCCAGACTGCAGAATGGAGTGACCAAACCAGAGCACCACCTAAATGTCTCTCCATTTCAAAGAACACCCCCAGGGCTCAATCACCTACAAACATTTGCCTTAAAATCTACTCATGGCTCTTAGTAAGCATATATTCAGATGGACACTTTCACAATTTCCTATGACTTGTATGAATATCTAACTTATACAGAAAGTGAAGTATTTATCATACAACACACCCGTGTATTGCCTCTGCTTACAGCATCCTAGACACAAACTGATCTCAAAACAATACTTCTCCAACCTCCCCTCTCCCAAAGCTAGTCTCTTCTCTGTCATTTCTATCTGGATACTTTCCACGTCTGTCAGGATATCAAGTTTACACTTCTGGTTTTAGCTACTAAACCAAACATTTGAGGGCAAGATGCTGCATAGTTCAGTTTTTTTACATGGCCCCTCGCTGAACATCTATGTATGTCATCAGTGCCTGTATCTCTAGTATACATGTCAATGTTGCCTACAAGAACCTCTTGCTAGACTATCTAAGCAAAGAAATGCCCTGTTTCTGCACATAGACAATGCAGTAAGTTCTCTTTCCAAGGGCCCTGTTGCTTTCGGATGAAACTGCAAGCAGAATAAGAGTGAGAAGTAAGTTAAGTTGGGGCTCTTGAATCTTTTCTCTGAACCAAGGGAGGGTTTGGAAGGACTGGGCAGCGGAAGTGCATCTGGTTTGTGGATCTAGTCCCCATCACTCTATAGCCCTAATCTTCCACCCCCATCCCCTGGAAGCCTCATCTACACCTTTTGTCTCTTTATCCACAGCACATTGCTGAGTCTCTCCCCACATCTCACTTCCCTCAGAAACACCTGCTTACACACAGGCAGCTGCCTCCTCTAAGAGAAAATTGCTGATAGCACAGCACACACGCATAGAGTCGGTCGTGTAACCCTACACTGACATGCGGGTGGCTGCTAATTCTACTCCTTCACCCCAGCCCTTACTCCCCACCTGCCTTCTCCAGGACATCTGTTCACCCAACCAAATAAACCCCTAATGGCAAAAAACCATCAATGGCAGGAGGTCCTCCAGTCACCCTGCTCAGGCCATTCCACTATCATGGAGGGAAAAAGAAATCTGCTGTTTGTCAGGGTGGGAAATGTTAAGTCTCAACCACTTCCCTGGTGGTTTGATCCAGGAACATTCACAAGGGTCGCAGAAACAACTTCCTGTGCCACCTCATTTCATTCCACCCCCTTCTGGTTATTACTAAAAGTAAGTAATAACCAGCCCTAGGGTTACTTGGTCTGGCTATTCATATGGACTGCTTACCTTTTCTGTCTAATTATTTATAGATTTAACCATAGTCGAGTTAACAGTGTTTTTGAGACAGGGTCTCATCATTCAGCTCTGGATAGCCTGAAACTCACTATGGAGACCAGGATAACCTTGAACTCAGAGAGAGATGCTTGCCTCTGCTTCCTGAGTGCTGGGATTAAACATGAGCACCATCGCACCTGGCAGAACATTACGATCTATTTTTGATTTGTGTACACATGCATGCATGATGGGGGATGCATTTCATGGCACTATGTGGGACAGAGGACACCTCTGTGAAGTTGTTTCTCATCATCCCCCTTTATATGGACCAGGGAGATGGAGTTCAGGATACCTGGCTTACACTGCAAGCACCTTTACCAGCCAAGCCATGTTACTGGCCCTAAAGCTTCAAGTTCATTTTTTGTCTATTTTATTCTCCCTTTTGGAAGTGTTATGGATTGAACCAGGACTCACGAATGCTAGTCAACAGACTTTTAAAAATAAGACTTCATAGAGGTGCAGGCCCAGTTTATTTCCTTGGACACACTTTGCTGATATAAACATATACTATACCAATAGTATCCAGTGAAGAACATCCATGATTTCATTAAATTTACATATTGACTAGAGATTTTCTGAGTATTTCACATCTTGCTTATTGACTACTCTACTTATTGACAGCTCGAGTTCAGTGTCAGAGAGGGAAAAGGGACCCACAAACAATTTCAACATCATGGGAGCCAATCAACAGAAGGTATAATTACTATAGAAGTCAGTCTGTCACTGACTGTGGGTGAAGGGGTTACTTCTAGGATTGATTCGAATTCTACACTCTGTACATATTCTCAACATTTAGAAAGTGAGTGTAATTTTTTGTGAAGAATATTATATGCAATAGAAGTAATAGCATCTTAAATTCAAGATGAAATTGTGCTATTATTTCCTATTTAATTACTGAATTTACCCCTGAATTGATTTTCTATTGGATTTTTGTTGAATGCCCAAGAATCTAGTTAAAATGCAAAACATTTTCATCTCTACATATAAACTCTTACATGTATTATATGACACCTAAAGCTAAAAGTAAGTAATAAATTTTGCTTTAAAAGATAGCAAAAAACTTCTGGGTATAGGCTTGTTTGTTGGGTGGGTAGGTGGGTGGTTTTGAGGCTAGGCCCTGCTACACAGCTTATGAGCAGGAGGTCCTCAAGTTCTGCCTCAGTCTCCAGAGTGCTGACAATGCAGGTGCACCACCATGACCTACACTATCCCTCTCCTTTCCCTGAACTGTTACCATATGGTTCGTAACACAGCACAGATATCGGGCATTTAGTCCCTACATTATCCCAGTGACACAGAATCAAGGGATGATAGGAGACATAAGGAAGGCTGCATTTGGAAAGGCTGATGAGATAACGGCAAGCCTCAGACCAAAGACAAACTTTGGCTAAAAACTACATTCTAAATTCAACATCCAAAACCACTTAAATGATGGGGCTTCAGAGAGGGGGCTTCAAGTTGGGGCGGCTAGGGCATGTTGAGGATAGTTAGTCTCCGCATGGTACCATTGTAACAACTGCAATCATTGGTGAGAGCACCTGACAAGGGCAAGGAACTCTACTGGAGCCAGGGAAGGTTGACAGTGGAGAAGCATGTCACGGCAAAAGAAGCAGGAGTGTTCGAAACGTTAATTCAAAAAGACAAACGGAAATTCAGACCTACTGTGCCTGGCTACATATAAATGTATCTCTAAGCAAAACATGTTAATATATGGAGAGGATAAGCTGTTACATCATATACCCTAGCAAATTTCTGTTATATTTATATATGTTGGGAGAATGACAAGACATGGTACGTGTGGTAATCAGTTCTGGTTTCCCACTGGGTGGGTCCTGGATTTCAAATTCAGGTCCTCGGGCCTATGGCAAGTGCCAGTACCCACTAAGTCATCTCACTGGCCCCCTAGAAATCACTAACAGAGAGACACTTTCTATGGTTTTCAACATGATTCATGTTCATCATGTTTCCGGTCTATTTTGCCTTGATTATTGCTCAAAACCACATTGTTTCATCAAACTCTCTATTAATTTGGGAAAGAAGAAAATACTTCTCAATCCTTGCAACAAACAATAACAGCCACTGTTTACTGAGTCGGGTATTTTGCCAAATATCTTGAATGCATCACCTCTAAGCAACATGCATAATTACTCCTGATTCATAAGCAAGCTTCCCAATAGAGATGCAGTGTGGCCTGCAGGAACACTTGTTTCCAAACTGAAGCCAGAATCAGAACCCATGACTGTCTTGGCCTCAGCCTTCAGAGCCCCCTACACCACCACTATTTCACAACACCTGCATTTTATATGGGCAGGTGTCATTCAGGCTTAATTGTAAACTCCAGTGAACAGCAGTAAGAACAAACCTACACCTTTCTCTTATTTTTTTTTCCTATGGAGTATTTAAGGTCAGATACTTCTAAGAAAATCCATAGTAGCTAGAAATGATCTTCAAATACCATGCCTATCCCACTACAGTTTGGATCTAGAATGTTCTCCAAAGGCACTACTGTTAAGACCTGGTACCTCACTTGGAACTGTGAGAAGATGAGGAGACCTTTAAGAGGTGGCCCCTAGAGGAAGGCCTTAGGCAAGCTACTGGGGTGTGCCTTAAAGGGATGGTGCAGGCACGGGCTTGTTTTAGCTTTCTCTTTGCATCTTGGCTTCAGTGAAATCAGCATCTTCTACCACATGTCTCTGCCTGGACACACTCCATCTCACCAAAGGCGGCAGATGCAGTGTGGGCAAAAGACCATGGAATGAAATCTCCCAATCTACAACCCAAAACAAACCTCCCCCCTTTTTAAACTAATTTAAAGTAAATTAATTAAATCCATTATTACAGTGATGGAAAGCCCAAAACAACTGAAATGTGATTACTTCTGAATATTGAAAATGTAAAAATAAATATAACTTGTTTAATGAATAAAGTATTTTTCAACAAGTATTTTAAGATGTTGACAAGTCAAATTAATACTATGTTTTAATATAACACTCTGAAATAAACTTTTCAATTATAAATTATTCTGCAGTGTTGTTTTGTTTTGTCTACTGTTGGTTTGCCTTATCTAAAGAGTGGTATCAAATGACCCTTTCTGTCAACTTCCAAAGCAGTATGAACCACCTCCCACTGTAAGGTTTGAACTGACTTTCAACACTACTAAGAAGAGACTTTTGGTTGAAGCTTCCAGTCGATCATCTCCCTATTCACACAGATGTAAAACAACAGGAGGAGACACTCAAGAGACTTTCATGGAAGCATACAATCCGGTTACAAACCCAGGCCTTCCAAGTTCCTGGGAGCCCTTACCAAGCCTGTGTGTTGTGACCTAGTCTTCTGTACTAGTAACATAATCACTAACTTGTTTTCTGGAAGAGCAGATAGCTTTGTGGAATGGAGAGATAACTTTGAACTTAATACTTACAGTTATCTTCCACATCTTTTTTGCTGTCCTCTTCTGCAGGGAATACTTGGTTTATGAGAGCCAAAAATGTCTAACAAACAAACAAACAAACAAAGGTTTGAGCATCGGATGCTTTTAGATAGTGAAAAAAAAAACAAACCAAAACAAAACAAAACAAGGAGTTCAACTGGTTGCATACACTGTAATGACCACAACAATACATTCTCTATTAGAGTATACAAATTCTACTACTTAACAAAGCACTCATTCAAAAGACAATAACTCTTAGCAAAAACTGTGTCCTGTGTCCGCTACTGCTGTAGACATGAATCAAAGACAGCAATTAACAAATAAAGCAACCCAAGTTCTCACAGCCTCAGCAGGCCAAAATAACAAACATACTAATTTCTACGTAGGGGCCTGCTAGTAACCAAAAATTAAAAGCATTTTATATTTGCAAGTAAACAATTTTATTGTTTTAAAAACAAAAATATTCACAATCAGTTACATATAACAAAGTATTAATGTTTTATTTGATAAATATATTTGATGTCAATTCCTACACAAAAATATGTCAAAAATATAAAAATATCTGGTCCATGTAATTAAAAGAACCCACAAATAGCAGGGTGTGGTGGTACATGCCTGTAATCCTAGCACTTGGGGAGTTGCAAACAGGAAGGTCAGGAATTCAAGGTCATACTTGACTACATAATAAGTTGAGGCCTGACAAAGCTACATAAGACCCTGTTTCAAAATAATAATGATAATAATAATAATAATAATAACCCATAAAGAAAGTTGCGTCCATTTATCACTTAAAATGCTACGGGAGACATGGCAGAATTCAGATAGCATCTTGTAACAGAGAGCAAATGATCTCAAATTACATCGAAAGAGAATTAAATTTTAATCCATGCTATCTTAACAGTTATTTATAAATTTATACCTCTAAATAATTACAATTAGCTCTCCTGGTTGACATTTCCAACTGTATCAAATGAAACTCTTAAAGAAAAATGGTTTGGTTCCTTTACAATAACATGTGCAGGGTTTCACTCCGTGATAGAGGCTATGCTCAGTATGTGCAAGACCCAGATCTGATCCCCAGTAAAGAAAAAACAATATTTGTAACTCTACATGTACAAGAATACTGTATACAATATGGTTATCATAGTTTATGAAGTAAAATCCAAGCTTCAAAGACCATTCCAATTCAAAGTCATTAACAATTTAGTGGTCTGGGAATAGAACCCAGCGGTGAGGCCCTGGATGTAGTCTCTGGTGCTATAAAAGAACAACAGCAAAGTCACACTTGACTTAGAAGACTGTTGAACTCAACACTCTGAAAGCTAATTCTTTGCAACCTAACGTATATGTTCTCAGTTTTATACATGTTTGGTTTGGAGGAGAGACCCCTCTTTCAAAAATGAACTTGGATCAACATGAACCAGACCATGAACATTATGTAGAAGAAGATATCAATTTGTAGCAATGATTCCATAGAAAATCCATTCTGCAATAGCTGCTAAAGTCATAGAACTAATGTAAACATTGTCACAGCCATAGCAACAGGAGCAGGGCTTGGTCCTGGCCTGGCAGGAGCTGTAGCCAATGAGAAAAACTCCAGATGAGGAACAAATGCTCCAGAGGAGGGGCAACCAAGTCTCTTAAATAACCAAAAATAATTTAATTAAACTACACTCCTATGGTTCAACATCTGTGCTTGATTAACAGTAATATGACATAGATCAGAATATATTGAAATATGTAAATACTTTACAAAAGCACATCCCCTCAAATTGAGTTTATTTTATTCTTGAGCTGAATTATTCTGTCACCTACAGATGTGACAGGCCACAAGAGAACAGGAGTACTCAGGAGGTATAGCCCTTGATTCACTCCTGCCTTTTAGCTTACTGTGCTTATAAATCATGTTAAGCTTTCAAAATGTATTGTGTGTGAACTCTTAAAAACTCACTAGTTGGATATGCAGTGCACTGTAAACCCACACAGGCACCGCTAACGAGGGAAGGCAAGAACGCTTTGTCTTTTCCTTTCCTGAAGGCATCTTTAATTGGCCTCCACTAACATGGCCCAGTATCTATTATGCGTTCTGGTTCCTGGGTTGTTTACAGTAACAGAACAGTGTTCTCTCTGAAAAGAATCTCATGAGAGATCCATCTTGTTTTTCTAAAGTTCCCAGAAGGATGGCAGTCATATGGCATTAGTTAACAACATATCGGTAGAAAGTAGATTATTCATGGAGATTTGCAGAGTCTAAAGTAAACAGAAATCACATCTGTACATTTAGTCAGAAGAAATGTCTAATAGGATTATTTGTTAAGCTTAAAACTGTGAGGTTGCAGTACCAAAATGACCCAACCTTGTGAAGACTGGAAGAAAGATGCATGTCCACATTGGAGGCCCTAATTGTAACCCAGTCACAACTCCTGGTCTCTTTCCCCCAACTTCCACTTGGGAATCTTGACTAGTCTATGTCTAAGATTTTTTTAAAAGGATGTAAATAATATATATATAATTAAAGCATGTTTTATATTATTATCATAAAAAAAAAATACGTGAGAGGTTTAAGACTCAAATATCTGGGGCTGGAGAGATGGCTCAGTTGTTAAAAGCACTGATTGCTCTTCCAGAAGACCCAAGTTCAAATCCCAGTTCCCAGTGGCAGCTCACAGCCATCTAGTAACTCCAAGATCTGACACCTTCACACAGACATCCATGCAGTCAAACACATATAGAATAAAATTTAAAAAATAAAACACAAAGCACAAAAACAACAAAAAGATATTTACCCCAATCCCATAATATATAAATTTAATTAAATAAGTAAGTTTAAATAAACAGAGAGAGAGAGAAGGAGGAAGAGGAGGAGGAGGAGGAGGAGGAGGAGGAGGAGGAGGAGGAG
>JADRCC010534458.1:0-16294 GCA_019843855.1 Hylomyscus alleni
GTATGATTAATATCACATAGATAAAAGTCTGATTTCAAACTTTATTATTTTTACTTTTCTTTTTAAACATTCTCTCTCATATATTCCATCCTGACTGCAGTTTCCTCTCAGTCTCTCCATGACCCCACTTCCTCTCTTACCCAAGTCCACCCTATCCCACTGCAACTTTTCTCAGCTAAGGCAGGTCTCTCAGAGATATCAGTCAAACATAGCATAAGAACCTAGAATAAAACCAGGCACATAGCATCACCTCCAGGCTGTAGCAGGTCACCCTGTAGGAGGGATAGGACCCCATAAGCAGACAGAGGAGTCAGAGACCACCAATCCCAATGTTAGGAACCCCTTTCTGATGAAACACCAAATTCCCTGCTATAATCTAGAAGTTGGAAGAGAAACAAAGAGTGTTTTATTTTTTTTTTTTAACCATAATTGAAAGTACTAAGAATTTGGAAATTATTCATGCAATAGAGAATATCCTATTTCTTTTGTTTTCCTTTCCTTTGTTTTTCTCCCCTAAAGGAGAATTTCATTGACTATGGTTTGCATTTGACACACCTTAAATTTTGGTTCTTGACACTCAAGTCAATTCATTCTGAAAGGACAAAATAAGCCCCGATTGTCTCCATTTAAGGGCATCATTTGTCTCCATTTGTGGCACTAGCTTCAGGAATAGACCATATGTCCCAGAAACTAGGCCATAAGACACCAGCTCTGTGAACAGACCATAAAATCCAGAACAAGATTATAAAACTCTCTCCCAAAGAACAGCCTAGGGATAACTGCAAGAATGAATAAGTCATCTATACTGGGCAGTCCTATATCATGACATAGGAATGCAAATTGCTAAGCACCTGGCACAAGCCAATCAGCAGCTGGCCCCAGCAACTCCCCAGCACCCACCAATGAAATTATAAGTTACCTATCCCACACCCTAAATATAGAAGAACTAACGTAGTAGCCAATCAAAGTTATACTGATGTCACCACTGCCAGTCACATTACAGATTACATAATCCTTCTAAAGAGGTCTCCTTGTTCCCTAGAAGGCCAGAGTGCTTTTGTCTGGGGTTGTCATTTTGAGAATGGTTTATCCCCACATGCTGGAGAACATGTTCTTTGTCTTTGCATACTTATCTGAGTCTGGGGTCTTCTTTTAATGATTTTCTGACCCTTACAATTCTAACTTTTTTGATATCATAAAATTTCTTTTTAGATTGACTTTTCTGTGGTCAAAATGACACTTTGTTCTTGTATCTTTCATGATTTTCTTTTATTATTATTAATTATTAATGTACATGCCAAATACTGCCCCCCTTCTGCCACTCCTTCACTGGGACCCTTCCCCATCCCTTTCCTCTTCTCTGAGAAGCTGGGTTCTCCCTGAGTAACCCCCCCTATGACCCAGATTAGGTACATCCTCTCCCACTGCGGCTAGACAAGGCATCCCTGTTGGGGAAAGGATACCACAGTCAGGCTACAGCTTTAGGGAGAGTTTCCACTCTTTGGGGTGAACTCCACCTGCAGACTGAGCTGCATGTTTGCCGCCTATGTGCCTGGGGCTTCATTCCTATTTAGCAGATCTTAAGTACACTCTTAATGTGTTCTTTCAAGGACAACCCAGTGCCTTTGTGGTGTTAATTTGGATGTATTTGCTTTTGGGTCGCCCACTAGACACAGTTTCTGAGGCTTGTCCTGACAAAGAAATTCCTTTGGGAAGGATCCCCTGGTGTCTCTGAAGGGTTCTTGCGTTTGGGAAGACTTTCTGAACCAAGCAATTCCCAATGGAGATATTTCCTTTTATTACTTCCAGCTACATTTAGCCTCTTGAAGAGGAAAGGTATTGTGCTCCCTATAGAGGAGGAGAACACTCATGACCCAGAGGAATGGGCTGTAGCTGAATTTCCTTTGTCACTATTACACTCCAGACCTCTTACAGCTTCTTTTTTTTATTGCCCACTCTATCCTAGTTATTTGGTGATCTCAGCAGGACTTCCATGCAATCAATAGAAAGGATGTATCTGTCTAGGTAGTCTTTTCCTGCTTGTCTGAAAGGCAAAGTGCTTTCCTTTTCATTCATGGCATCCTACCTGATATGGGCACAGCTAGGGTGCCTTGTTGCTATGTTGTTGTTCCTACCAAGAAGTTTACTATCATTTTTTTTAACCTGTTCAATTCCCACATTGTTTGCTTTTTGCACTGTCTGTCAGGTTTGTAGTTAAACCTAACAATAAAAGGCAGAGAAGTTAATCTGTACCATCACTGCCAAACAAAGGGGCTTTCAATTGTAATTTTTAAAGAAACTTTTCCAAAATACAAACCACTTTAATTATTTTGACTCTGTTAGTCCGGTTCCCTTACCACCACCATTAGGAAAGGGTTCACTTCAGCTGTCCTAAAAACCCACTGTTGAGAACTGATCAACATCCTATAGGAAATGCCCTATCTCTTTAACTGCACTTATCAACTGAGCAAGGACAACCTACTAAAAGAATTAGATTTCTTAGAGTTATCATTCCAAGAGGGATGAAGAATGAACTTCTGTGGGTAAATTACATTCGAGGTAGAGTGGCCTCAAATCAGATTGTGTAAGACACTAGCCAAACTGAAAGTGAATTGGGGACAAAAATGTGTTTGGAATTGACATCATCCACCTAGAATCCTATGAGTGTTCTTAAAGCTATTAACTACTTATTAAAATCTTTTGATTTGGGAACATACAATAACTTCTTTTCCTGGTGAGCTTGTTTAAAAATAGTGGCATGACAGAAAGAATTCCCTATGTGCATCTATATTCCAAGGCTACCAAGAATAAGTGAAACTTGAATTCTGAGTTAAAACATGTGACCACAGTTTGCTTCTGATGAGCAAGCCTCTCTCCATATCTTGTAATTGGTGTTCTTCTCTCTCTGTCTTCCCTTGATTTGAATCTCTGTGCCTTTATGTTCATATCATATGAGGACGCAGCTCATACTCAATTGAAGACCACCTGAATGACTTATTTTGTCTTGGGAAGATGGCATGTCGACATCACCTCAGATTTGGAGTGATTGAGGTATAGAGATTTGATACATGAACATAAACAAACACAATTAGATTCATAGCACTAACTCAACGGCTATTTACTTTGTTCTCTAGAAGTGTTCAGAGGTACACCGACCCCCTCATTTCTTTTGCCTTAAAGTTTATGTAGACCATCAAAATATGCAAGGTATGCAAGGAATAATTGGAGTTATAATGTTTTACTTACACATATTGTAACAGATATGTATCTTTTATAATTAAGTACTTAATTAACAAGTTTAAATATATGCATTACTTAATATTAGAATACTAAATTATCCTAAAATTTCAGCTATATTTTAATAATCTAAGTTTATCCTCATTCCTTGTTCTTTCACTCATTTTATACATTGTATGCTCTCAAAGAATGGAAATGGGTACATCCAAAGGCATTGGTTCTCAACCTATAGGTTGAGACCTATTTGGAGACTGTATATCAAATATCCTACTATCGGATGTTTACATTATGATTCATAACTGTAGCAAAATTACGAGGGTGAAGCAACAATGAAATAATTTTATGGAGGTCAACACATCATGAGGAGTTTGCAGCATAAGGAAAGTTGAAAACCACCGTTCCAAAGGTGTCTTGATAATCTCTAATGGGGAATACTCATGGAGACCGGGTTCCCACAGAGGGATAAGGAAGTACTTTGTTTCTGCTGTTGCTATTGTATGACTCTTAAAAATATTACCTTCCTAGTTATGAGTTCACATTGATCTTACAAAGTCAACATCTCATATTGCTTGCCATGGTTTAAAAATACTGTGTGGTTTCATTGACCACCAAGGCTTTCTCTGCATTGACGTTTGGCATACCAGATGTCAGGATGAGTAAGCAGCAAAGAAAACTCAGGGCCGAGGAAGAGATATAATAGGCAAGGACCTTCAGTGCACTGGGTTATTGGTGTCATTGACTGAGATTGGCTTTTATAAAACTCCACTAAATACCAACCTTGCTTTCTTGCCTGTAATATCCACTATTAACCATTACCTTGCTTCATTTTCTCCAACAACAACTCATTCAGTTCTGTCTTCAATTAGAGCCTAATTGTGAGCTTAAATTCTATATTGTTCATGGTTAGACTCCCATTGTCTGAGGAAGTGATTGACACTAACAGTTCCTTGATAAATACACTGAACAAATGAATGGACCTGCTAGTCTATATAAAACTTAATGATTGGGTGAAGGAATCAAAATGTTGAAAGTTTAAAGAATTGAATGAAAGCATAATGAGCTCATATGGTATTTCATGGTAAAGAAAAGAACAATATAGTCTGAGATTTTTGAATAATAGTACTAAATGTTGACACTGTGAAGTAAAACAAGAAAAAAATCAATTATATTGTCAATATGCAATATTCTCTTGATTATTTCAGGAACAGATTCACTGGAGAGGTTAAGTTACACCAAATGGTTTCTGTAGTAGTAAATGGAAGTTGGGCCACAAAGAAAATGTGCAGGATGATTATAAGAAGTCTGATGGATAAGCATTTGAGTTCAATGGAAAAATATTAATTTAAAAATTAAATTAATCCTCAGGTACTAACATTTATGAATGTTATTTATGAATATACACACATGCATATATATATATATATGCATATATATATATACACACACACAAACATAGGAAAATAAGAAAGTGAGGAAAAATTTTTTTGTTGATTTTTGTAGGACAGAGTCTCACTATATAAATCTAGCTGTCCTGGAAGATACTATGTAGACTAGGTTAGCCTCAACCTCACAGACCTTCCTCTGCCTCCCAAGTGCTGGAATTGAGGGCATGGGACATCATGACCATCTAAGTTGAGAAAATTTGAAGTCGAGCATTATGTTTCAATCAGCATATAAAGTTTCCAAATACTAGGAATGTGGAAATGCCATGATAGTTATATTGATTATTCTGGTGAGAATTTCATAATCCTTGTTTCTGTGAGTCCTTGGTAAATGTAATCTATGATTGTAACAAGTAATGGCAAATACCAAAGAAAGTTAAAGTATTGCTGAGATATTTAAAATATATAAAAATTTCAGAATGTACAATGAGAGTGGGCAACTTCTGTTTGGAAACAATATGAGTGCATTTAAAGTGTGCTAAGGAAGCTTTCCAGGAAGAACTAAGAAAAGTGGATACTTCTACTATAAATACACAGGCATGGAGCTAGAGAGGAAAAGTGAAGGTTCTTTTGATGAATGAAAAAATAATATAATCCTAAAGGAGTTTTGAAGAGTCCGTAAGGATTTTAATAACAAAGTTTATGATCTGGCAGCCATAATTGAAGGAAGTTATTAGTCACTGAAGACTAAAAATGAGGGTTGAAAACATGTGTTGGTATTTTGGATACTATAGGGAGGGATGTGTAATTACAGTTTGGAGCAAAGGTACCAGTCAGAGAAATTTGGTATTCTAGGATTCAGTTGTGTTATATACCATTTGAAAGGGGGGGGAACATTTTAATGATGAAAGAAGAAATTAATCTCAATTCTTCTTCAATTCCCTCATTCAACTTCTTAAAATTGGTTAAATTCGTAATAACTACTAGGTACTGCTAAGCACTTTATATATATAACCCAATTTTAACTTTGTACAAACCAATGGAAACTGTGCCATAGTTAATATTTTTTCATCTGTGTCACAGTCTCAGAATCAGGAGAGAAAGATGACAATTCAGATTAGACTTACCCCTGTCATAGAGATATTAAAGGTAGATGCATGCTTACAAATTTGAGCTAAACCATGTTCAATATTTCTAGAATAGTCTTTACTGAATGGTCTTTATGTAAGGTTTCCACTAATGTGTGTTAGGAAAAAAACAAAACAAAACAACTTGTCTGCTTGTGTTACTCAAGCATTGGAGAAGAAAATAGAATAAGTTGGAAGAGCTACTGGGGCAGATCACCACGATCATTTTTGGGCATTCTGACACATGTAAACATGGGACATTCATGCACACCACACACAGATACATGCACACCACACACAGATACATGAAAAACCAAGAATTGATGTTGTTAAAGACAAAAGAAAACAAGTGTTTGAGAGAATATCAGGAAAATAAAACCCTGGCTCACTTTGTAGACAGGTGAATTGTTAAAACAGTGATGAAGAACACAGATACTTAAAACACAAAGAGTTTCCATTTGACCCAGCAATCTCACTATAGAACATATAGGCAATCTGCATCTTAAAGAGGTATGTGCATTCCTATGATTATTCACCACTACAAGTAATAATTAAGAAATGTCATCAACATACGTAGCTCAGGCTGGCCTTGAACTTGTAATCTTCTCACCTCTGCCTCCTTCAACAAATCCTACTGGCATTTTCTACCACATCAGTAAAGGAGCAGTGGATCTAGCTAAGAGGGAAAGTTTAGGAAGGTCAGGGAGAGTGGATGGAGGAGAAACTATATTTGAGATGATTTGTATGAAAGCTTTTTAAACAAAGAAAAAATAATTAAATTAAATAAACACAAAAAACCAGAAATGCCAATGACAGAATATGTATATAGTGATGAATGAATAATTACATAAGATGTCTTACATAACTATAGATCATTAAATTAAGTAACATAAGCCAGACACAGAAAGACATGTTCTGCTTGATCTCATTCAAATGATATATCTAAAATATAAAAGAGAACAGCAGAGATTATGTTGGCATTTGTTAGCATCAGGGTCTCCAAAGCCCATGATGTCACATAGGTGGGCCTCAAAGACCTGATGCCAGGGCAACAGCTGCCATATTCCCAGAATCCTTTGGGCTCAACTCCTACCTTTATCTGCGGCCACTACATCAGAACCCATATATATATATATATATATATATATATATATATATATATATATATATGGGAAACATTCCTCCCTTGCTCTCTCTCTCTCCCTCCTCTCTCTCCCCCCTGCTGCCCCTTCTCTCTCTCTCAATCAAACCTCTTACACATGAAACTGTTTGGGCCTAGTATGTCCTGATGCAAGCTGCCATCCTAACACATCAGTATTTAGTGAAGTCTATGTGCAATTAGTGCAAGAAGAATGTGTGGTGATGTCAGTAAAAGAATGTATAGTCACAGAAAGAAGAGAGGAATATTTTCTGTAGTTCACTTGTACAATATGAAGACTAAAATTAGGACAGTAACTGCATTCTTGAAAACTCAAGGGGACAGATTTATACAATCAACGCTAAAATGATAACAAATGCTGACATATTTGTTACCTGAAATAGCTATTTCACTACACATATGATTCATCATACTGTTTTACTAGATGTTAGCATCAGGACATCCAAAGCCTGTGGTGATGCATGGGTAGGTCCAGAGACCTGTTGCCAGGGCAATAGCCACCATATTCCCAGAATCCATTGAGCTCACCTCCCACCTTTATCTGCAGCCACTATGTCACAACCTAAATATACAGGGAACATTTCTCCATCTTTCTCTCTCTCCCCCTCCTCTCTTTCTGCGCTACTGCCCTCTATCCATCTCAATTAAACCTCTTACATGTGGAACTGTTTGGGCCTAATGTGTGGTATGTTCTGACATGACCTGCCGTTCTAACACATCATTTGGTGCCAACACCCGGGATATGGTGGTTTGTGTCAGCAGCTGCTGCACTACCCTGTAGGGGGCCAGCAGAGATCACAACCACAGGGATAGGTCCCAGCACCTGCAACCCCAGCTGCTGTGAGTATGTGAGTTCATATCCCCCTCAGCTGGTGACTTCAACAATCACAGGCTTTCACCACAGAAGCTACCGCTGCTTGCTGGAGACACCACCACCCAGTTGCAGCTGAGACCGAGCCACTATGAGACATGCGAACTTCTACCACGTGAGCCATGCCCCGCCTGGTCTATTAGGTGGGGTTAGCCTCTGCTCAGTCCCACACCTACCCATTCAATTTCACATTTAATAGTCCGCTATAATTCTCGCACAGATACCGGCATATTAATTGATAGGATCAGTCAAGGGGAGGACCTCCAGCTTCCCAGATACAGCCTGGCCAGCCTTCTCTGGGAACCATAGGATTTACAGTCAAGCCTCCCAGTTGACATACATCTTAGGACTTCTGGAATTGGTTGCCCCTCCCTCGAAAGCAACTCTTGTTCCCAATCTTTTTCCGGGCTCTTGCAGCCAAAAAATCCTTGGATCCAGGGTGGGTTGCTTTCCACAGCAGGCCACAGGGGTCTGCTGGGTAGCCACTAGGGGGTTCTCATGATGACTTGAACCACTAGCTTTGGCTGTTAACTTCTTGGTTCTTGGACTGTTCTCAGGACCCTGGTACAAATAGTCCAACTACCCACCAATGGGTGTCAGAATGTTTTTGACCATACCTCCAGGCACCCCACTGAGATATCTCCTGGAAAATCTCAAATCTTTAAAGCTAACACCTGACTTGAAGGCATCAAAATTAATATATCTCTGCAATAAGATCTGGAGTAAATATCAAGTAGATGGGATTTCAAAATGGCCACTTAATGGCACCCTAGATCCAACTATTTTAAGAGATCTTAATACATATAGCCAGCGAACTGGTAAATGGAAGGAGGTTCCCTATGTCCAAGCATTTATCTATTTCCATTCCAAGCTCTCCTTGTGCTCTTCTTGTTCCCCAACCCAACTTCTCTTAGTCATGAAATCTACACAACCTCTACTAGATGATGACCCAATGCTAGATCCAGCTAATGAACTACCCCCTTTTTGCTTCAGACTTGTCTCCATGCTGCCGAAAACCCAAACTGCTGCCTCAGTTTCTCTTCCTCACCAGGATACCCCATAGCCTGCTAGCTCTACCTCTCCAGACACCTCTTCTTCTTCTTTGCCAGCTCTGGGCCACTCCAAACGCCCCACATTGGCAGCTACCTTCATTCCTCCTGTCACCCGCTCTAAGGCTACAGCCAAACTTCCAAGTCCTTCCTCCCCAGAGACACCTGACACAGCAACGGTCCTACTTCTAAGGGAAGTTGTTTGAGTAGATGGTCTTGTCAGAGTACGTGTTCCATTCTCACTTAGTGAACTTTCCCAAATAGAAAATAGGTTGGGGTCCTATACTTCTAAATCTTCCAAATTTATTAAAGAGTTCTAGTATATCATTCAATCTTACAGCTTGACTTTCCATGATGTTCGTATGATCCTTATTAACAACTTACTTCCTGAGGAGCACAGACAAGTCTAGGAAGCAGCAAGAGTGCATGCAGATGGAATTCACCAAACAGATGGCACATACCAAATTGGCTCTGAGACAGTACCAGACCAGGATCCCCGGGTGGAATTACAATTCTGCAGGTGGTATTTTAGCCAGGGACAGGTTCATTACATGCCTTCTGGCCGGTCTTAGAAAAGCAGCCTTAAAGCAAGTAAATTTTGAAAAATTCCAAGAGGTTGTACAGGACAAGCAGGAGAATCCATCTCAATTTTTATAATGCCTTACGAAGGCTTTCTTATAGCATACCAATCTGGACCCTGAAAACCCAGAAGGTAAGCAACTTTTGATGACCTACTTCTTTTCCCAGAGCTACCCCAACATAAGAGCTAAACTTAAAAAACTGGAGAGGGGACCCCTAACTCCACAGGCAGAAGACTTAGCACTGGCCTTCAAAGTGTACCATGGGAGAGATGATAAATTCCGCAAACAAAAATATCATGTGCTGGCAAAGGCTGTCTGACCAGCCCCAGCCACTACCCTGGACACATGGTTTCCTAAGACTCAGAGACCATCAGGTATCTGCTACAAATGTGGTAAAAAAGGTCATTGGGCAAAAGCCTGCCCTAACTTCTGCAAGCCAAGAGGGCCATGCCCTAGGTGCCATCAAGAGGGACATTGGGCTGATGATTGCCCTCATGTTACACAGAACAAAGGGACATCACTCCCAGATAATCCTCCAACTGATCTCCTAGGCTTGGCTACGACTGACTGAGGAGGCCCAAACTCTCCTGACCTGACCACTGCCATTACTAGCAGGGAGCCCCGGGTAAATATCGTGGTATGTGGTCGGTTCATCTCCTTCCTCTTGGATACTGGAGCCACTGACTCAGTTCTGACGGAGTTTGGGGGACCCACTTCTCCTTCTAACTCTCCTATTGTCAGGGTAAAAGGACAACCATACTTCCCTCTCCAGACCTTACCACTTAGTTGCATTTTTAGGGGTGTACCTTTCACCCATTCCTTTTTGATAGTGCCAACATGTCCTGTCCCCTTATTTGGGAAGGGATCTTCTAGCTAGGCTTTGGGAGCCTCTATTTTCTTTTCTCCCCACATTTACCTAAACCAAGGCTTTCCTGCAGTTCCTCTGCTCCTTCTCCTAGCCAGGCAACCTACTAACACTACCATGTTATTTCCTTTACCAGCTTCTCAGGTAGATCCTCGAGTCTGGGACGTCCAGAACTCCTCTGTTGCTAAACACCATTCTCCTGTTGTCATCCAGTTACTGAACTCTACCAGGTACGTAACCCAAGCTCAATACCCTCTCTTTCTCCAGAGCCTCAGGGGACTTAAGCCTATTATTTCCAACCTGTTGAGAAAAAAACTCCTTCGCCCCACCTCTTCTCCCTTTAACACTCCTATACAAACAGTTAAGAAGCCTAATGGTAACTATCACCTGGTTCAAGACCTCAAGTGCATTAATTCTGCAATAGTTCCTCTCCATCCTGTGTGGCTAATCCTTACATACTTCTTTCCACTATCCCCTCAGAGATTTCCCATTTCTCAGTCTTAGATCTCAAGGATGCATTCTTCTCTATCCCTCTACATGCCCAGTCACAAAATATATTTGCCTTTACCTGGACAGATCCTGATACCCACTTTTCTACCCAAATTACCTGGACTGTTCTACCTCAGGGATTCTGGAATAGCTCACATCTATTTGGTCAAGCCCTGGCTTCTGACTTACTCTCCTCGTCTCTCCCTAAATCTAAGATTATACTTTATGTAGATGATGTACTTCTCTGTAGCCCCTCTCTAGAAATTAGCCAAGCTGACATCTCTACTCTTCTAAATTTCCTCTCCAGTCTAGACTACAGGGTCTCACCTTCTAAAGTCAAACTGTCCACCCCTCAGGTCAACTATTTGGGACTAACAATTACACCAAGCCACAAGGCTATTACATTAGATAGAAAGAATCTCATTCAGTCTCTAGCTGTTCCTTCTACAAAGGAAGAGATTTTATCGTTCCTAGGAATAGCTAGCTTTTTACATTTGTGGGTTCCTTCCTTTTCCCTCCTTTCTCATCCCCTATATGAAGCAGTATTAGGCCCTACCTATGAGCCTCTTCTCAAACCTATTACCAAGCCCTTTCAGAGGCTTCAACAGGCCCTCCTTAAGGTACCAGCTTTACATCTCCCTGACCTGACTCGTCCTTTTTTCCTCTATGTAACTGAAAAAGAGGGATTTGCCCTTGAAGTCTTAGGTCATCAACTGGGACCCTCTTTTGCACCTGTAGCTTACTTATCAAAAAAACTAGATCTAACCATCCAGCGATGGGCACCTTGCATCCGTACCTTAGCAGCTGCTGAACTCCTTATTAGAGATTTTTGAAAACCCCATATGGAAGTGGATACTCCCGTTTGTAACTCCTTTCCTAGTCATCTTCCTGGTGTTATTATTTGCTCCCTGCTTCATTAATCTTGTTTCTACATTTCTTCAACGACAAATACAAAAAATTTCTAACCAAACTGTTAATCAGCTCCTGTTACAAGATTACCAGCCGCTGCCCACAGATGAGCCACTGTCCGCAGAGGAACCTGATGCAAATGTCTACCAAGTGGATCCCAAGGGTGAAAGTCAGCTACCCCCCCATTGACAATGCCCCTAGACAGCAGGAAGTAGCTTAAGAGACATGATGTCCCTCATTTCCTTTTCACCATCGGCTTCCCCTTTTTTCTTTTTTTCTTTTTCTTTTTTTCTTTCCTTCTCTTTATACTATCAAAAAGGGAGGTATGTTAGCATGAGGATGTCCAAAGCCTGTGGTGATGCATGGGTGGGTCCACAGACCTGTTGCCAGGGCAATAGCCACCATATTCCCAGAATCCATTGGGCTCACCTCCCACCTTTACCTGTAGTCACTATGTCACAACCCATATATATACGGGGAACATTCCTCCATCTTTCTCTCTCTCTCCTTCCTCTCTTTCCAAGCTACCACCCTCTCTCTCCCTCTCAATTAAACCTCTTACACATGGAACTGTTTGGTCCTAGTGTGTGGTATGTTCTGACGTAACCCGCCGTTCTAACACATCACTAGACAAAACCATATTATATTCCGTTCTAACACATCACTAGACAAAACCATATTATATTCCAATTTAAAATACATAAAATAAAGGTAATTAAAGGAAGAAGTTTATGTCTGACAAAATACACAGGAAATGTTAGGAATAAGTTGTGTTAATATGTTTGCTAAAAGAATTTGTTCATCCTTTTGTCTATCCTCCATTTATGTTCACCTTTTAAAGTAGAGTTTTTGCCATTCAAGCAATTCTATTTTGATAATGACCATATGTTTTTAGGGGTACGCAGGTCTGACCTCCTTTCTTGTGTCTTTATTTCTCTCCACCTATATCCTATCATTCTCTTTTCATATAATTTATAAGAATTTTTTAATAATTATTCTAGTCATTAGTTTATACAAATACTATCAAAATTGAATTTTAGTAGAAAGTCTCTCTGTTATGGTTATAGAAATCATGTCACCATTTCTAAATAGAAAGCTTTGAAACAAAACACATTACATTTTACTGACTGGTACACTAAAATGTTAATTTTACTCTGGGGATGAGGATGTAATTCTTAATGAACTCTTTCTATTTCTACTAAGTACGAATTCAAAAGGTTTAGTACATCATTATTTAAAGCAAAAACATATTATTTCTTTATGACTCTGCTTCTTTACCTAATAAATTTCATATAATGTTGTCAATGAACTTGTAAAATTTTCTGAAATACAAAACAAATACAGATATGGTAGGCAATCAGTATAGATGAATTTATGGTGATTTACAGTATAGTATTATTACTATTTATTTATAGTATAATATAAATCTAGTATTGATACTTTCTAAAAATTAGAAGTCAGTATAGTATCAGATAAATTCTTGATTGTGTACCTACATTTCCATAGAGGTATTTGGCCTTGTCTGCCAACTGCTAATAGATTAGTTGATAACCCATGAGAAATTCACATGAGAAAAGTGTTAGACACAAAGCAGTATAATCACTCCAGAAGATAAATGCCTGATGTATTCACCTATAATACATGATTCAGGATTAATGGAACAGATCAATAAAGTCTTCTAATAAGCATATTATGCATTTCCATTGGTTTAATGAATCATAAACAAATTTATTAATTACTTTAAAGCGAATAAAGCAAGTGATACAATTGTTATTCATTTTAGGCAGTATAATTATCTATGTGAGTGGTTCTCAGTATTGCTTTTTTTGTACTGATTATTTTTTGTCAACTTGCTACAAACATAGACATTCGGGAAGAGGGAGTCTCAAATGAGGAGTTATCTCCATCAGATGGGCTGAAGGCTATGTCTTTGATGTACTTTCTTCATTGCTAATTAAGGTATGATGATAGTAACCCAGTTTGGACGGTGACTCTTGGGATAATTGGCCTGGGTTGTATGAGAAAGATTGCTAAGCAAAAAACAAGACAACAGCAGTGAACAGCATTCATGAACAGTTTCTGCTCAGTTCTTGCCTCTGGGATCCTTCTTTTTTTTTATTAGATATTTTCTTTATTTACATTTCAAATGCTATCCCCTTTCCAGGTTTCCCCTCCAAAACCCCTCTATTCCATCCCCTTTCCCCCTGCTTCTATTAGGGTGTTCCCAGATCCACCCCACCTACCCACTCCTGCTTCTCCATCCTTGTATTCCCCTACTTTGGGGCCTCCAGCCTTCACCAAAACCCTCTCCTCCCATTGATGTCTGACAAGTCCATCCTCTGCTATGTATGTGGCTGGTGCCATGGGTTGCTCAATGTGTACTCTTTGGTTGGTGGTTTAGTCACTGAGAGCTCTGGGGGAGTCGGGGAGACCTCTGAGTTCTTATCTCCAAGTTCCTGCCTTCCGTTCCTGCCTGCTTTGACTTCCCCAAGGACGGAATATAACTTGTAAGGTGAAATAGGCCCTTTAATTCTCAACTTGGTTTTGGTTAATATTTTATCACTGTTATCAGAAACCTTTCCAGTGACAGTCCACGAGCAAGGTAATGGAAAACAGGCATCTGGAGGCAGAAAATGAAGCAGAGACTCTGGAAGAAGGTTGTTCACTGGCTAATTTCCTCTGGGTTTCTCAAAAAGTTTAAGTCTGAGGCCAGCTTGCTCAGGAACAGAGTGGCCTGAACATGCCTACATCAATTACCAGTCAGGACCACTCTTTAGTTCAGACTCTTTCTTCTAGGGGGATTCTAGTTTTTGTAATATTAAGAAAAAATTAAACAGCACAAAGCCACTAAGGCAAAGTGTAGCCTCAGTTGTGGAGGAGACTCTATCATACTGGAAATTTGACTGGAATGACCATAGAGGAGAGTCTCAAGGGTGCAGGGGAGCTGCTGAAGGCTAGGAGACAAGCTGCATGTGTCACAGATGGAGGACTGGTATAGTGCAAGTTCTTTGGAGCCCAGAAAAGCATGAGTGCTTGTACAGGTCAGGCAGTAAGCTGCAGTATTTTAGTAGTAGAGGTAGACTGCTATCTTTGAGTTTTCCTTGATATAATTGTAACTGTGCCCCATTTTTCCCTTAGAATGAGAATATATATAAAGTATCTTTAATTTTACAGGAGAACACAAGTAAGAGATTTTAGATATTTACAGACAATTTGGAATTTTAAATCATTGAGAATTGTTTTAAAAGCCTGTGGGAATTTTAAAACTATACTGTACTTTTTAATGGTATTAACCAAAATCTTGAAGATAAAAGAAAAATTATGCTAATGGTTTTGGGTTCTACAATAAGACAGACTGAGCAAGCTGTGGTGAGCAAGCCAATAAGCAGCACTCCTGTTTGGCCTCTGGATCAGCTACTGCCTCTGAGTTCTGGCTGTGTATGACTCTGTCCTGGCCTCTTTTAATGATGAACAGTAATAAGGAAATATAAACAAAATAAACCCTTTCCTCATTACCAAGTTATGCAATTACTCATGCTCCAAACAATATAATAATCTTTTATATATACTAATTTTCTTGGTCCTTGTGTCTGCATGTCATTCTTAATGTCTTATCACCTGATGATCCCATACAGTGAGGGCCCCTTGTTCCTTTATCTCCACAGTGTTTCTGTCCTCTCACTGGGCTCACTGAATGGAGTAGTAGTTCGTGGATGGTCCTTCCATTCAGCCACTTTACTGTTTGGAAAGACCTCTTCCCTATAACCCTTGATTGGCAAACAGCCCTCTGATTTTTGCCATGTCCTTGGGAATTCTTCTGACTGTAACAAGGTGTGGCTGTAGTTCCTCTCCACAGTGGCTAGCTCTGGCCCTAAGGAGGCACCTATGACTGGATCAGAAGGACCTTAAGTTTAGTAACCTTGCATTAGTGCAATGGAATATGCTCTGAGGTTTCCGGCACTTAGGATTTTATCTTTCTCAGCTTCTTCTCTGCTTTCTGCTTATGCTCTTCTGCATTTTAAGTTCATGTGCATGAAGCTACTCCCTGCCAGCTTCCTAGATTGGCCCTACTCATATTCTTTCTGTAACCACAAAATGGTCTTCTACGTCTCCAGAAAAAAAAGAAAAGAAAAAAAGAAAAAAATAACTCTTTTCCCCGGCTGGCAGGAGAGTAACAGCAGCTTTTCTCCACTTACCTAATCAAAGGTTGTACTCTAATCAGAGAAGCAGCTTCAGGGTTTCTCTCTCCCTCTCCCTCTCCCTCCTCCTCCCCTCCCCCCTCTCTCTTTCCTCCCTCCCTCCCTTTTCCTGTCTCTTACTCAATCTGACTCCTTCTCCCACTGGGTCAAACTTTGCTGCTGAATGCACACCACATCTCTCTTCTGAGAACTTTTCTGCTAATACAGTTTCTGTCTGTGTCCTACTTCTTTTTCCTTGGTTGGCCTAGGTCTTAAGCATCTGTTCTCCTCCACATGGGTGCCTGGCCAGAAACTGCCTCCAGGTATATCCCAGTGAGAAACCTACCATGCCTTCAGCTGCAGTTTCTCATGATAAGACAAGTGCTGAATTAAAAGAACAATAGATAGATAGATAGATAGATAGATAGATAGATAGATAGATAGATA
>JADRCC010534482.1:0-10282 GCA_019843855.1 Hylomyscus alleni
TGAATTTGCACTCAGACTCTAATGTCAAGATTATCACATGAAATGCAAAAGAAATATAGTATTATGGATAAAGCATACAAATAAGAATATTTAGAATATAAAGAGCAAAGTTGACAAAGAAGATTTCAAAGAAGAAATTACAGGCTTTCCAACACATGCCATATTTTCAGATATTAGCTTTTGTGGCTAGCCAAATTATTTTATTCTCTTTCCTGAAAATAAAGAAAACATGATAGATAAAGGTAATTATAATAGCTATACAAGTATAAGAAGAATAGTTGCCTCATGGCTATTATATGCTTGAACTATGAATTTTCAGGTACTACCTAATACACAGTACTTGCTTGATTTTATTTGTACATCATTTTTAAAATAATATGCATTTTATCATTCCTAAGTGGAGAAATAAGATTCTAAATACATTAGTGTCTGTGCCTTGAAAATCCTAGGAAAAGCATGGCAATGTTGAGTTGTAGGCCTAGATTATGTTTCATCAAGTAGGGTTAGAGTCCAACTGTGTTCAGGCAACTTAAGAGCAACAAGGGAAGAGAACATTTTTAATTTGATGACTAAGGTGTTAATGCAAAATCTTCCTCATTTAAAATTTCTTCCTTCGTGGATTGTTTAAAATAACTAAATAAGCACCATCTAGTATTTTTTTTTACCACCTAGTATTTAAAGGGGCCAACTAATAACAAGCAGAGGAAATATTGCTTAAAATATTTGGTTTATTTGCTGCCATGCCTTTCCTCAAGGACTCAGCTAAAGCATACATGCACAGCAATCTGCTGTGAAAGGAGAATGGGGACAAAGAGATGAAAAATGAAGGGGTGAATGAAGGTGACAAAGACAGGACATAAGAAGTAGACATAGAGTTATTTTAAGACAAAAGAAGATAGGAAAAAAGTTCAAAATTATCAGTCCTGTTTTACGAGGAATAAGCAGACAACCAAGTGCAAAGAATTACCAATGTAGATCAGTTGTGAACTCTGAGTGGAGACGAACATAATAAATGTGCTCCTACTCAGTTTTCATAAGGATATAGAATAATTCCCCCTCATTGAAGCAATGCTTCATACCTTCAAATAACGTAAATTCATTCTCAATCAATTTAACACATTCTGTCAGATTCATACATCTTAGAGATTAATTTAGTATCCCCTTACTTAAGAAAATAATGGGAGCAAATCTGGGGAAGAACTGGGTGGAGTAGAGAGAGAGGAAATGTTAATCAGGATATATTATATGAGAAATGAATCTATTTTCAATAAAATGGGAAAATAAAATTACTATCACAGGGTATAAAAGATTATTCTGAAAGTTTTTAATAATAAATTATTTCAACAACTTACAAAAGATACCATCCTAAAGGTTTTTCTTGTGTTTACGCTTATAAATCATAGGTCTCTGTATTCTGTTGTTTTCCCTTTATAACTTTTGTCTTAGTAAACTCTTCCTTACCTTTTATCTCTCCTATCTTTGTTTCACCATGGCTGCACAAAAGTAGAAAGAATGTGTAGTAAGAGAAGGAGGTTGATAAAATACAAAGGACCAAATATGTTTAAAGATTCTGCTTCTTCTGTATCTTCCAGTTCTTCTGGAACACTGCTATCCTAAAACCATTAAAGGTGACATCTTCTTGATCTTCATAACATTTGTAAATATTTTTCTGTCTGAGGTCCTAGGTCTTCATTTATGTGGACATGTTCAATTCATTGGAAGGCTGCAAAGGATAATTTTTACCTGCCAAAAATGTTTAATAACAAAGAAAAGCTGCTGGATACATGATAGAGTAATTTTTATTATAGGTTTAGATTGGAAACTACATAATCTCCCACTGTAATAGAAAATTTGCTCTCTGTCATGTGACTATTGAGGGAAAAGAAAAATTTAGAATCAGTATTCCTCTGTGATGCTGAAGCTAGATACTATATAGGTTTCATTTATCACAGTCAGTCCTCATACATTCATCTTAGTTAGTTGTTTATATACAAGCAACTCTATGTTCTCATAGAGTTGTCTTAGTTAGGGTTTCCATTGCTATCAAGAGACATCATGATCAAGGCCACTCTTATAAATGACAAAGTTTAGTTGGGGCTGGCTGATAATATTCAAACTTCATTCCATTATCATCATCTTAATTGGAGTCATGGTAGTGTGTAGGCAGATATGGTTCTAGTGGTGCCCAGAGTTCTATATCTTAATATAAAGGCAGAGAGGAACAGACTCTCTTCCTCGGACAGGCCAGCAAGAGGAGAGTCTCTTCCATAGTAGGTGGAGCCTAAGCATAGAACCTCAAAGCCTGTCCCTACAGTGGCATACTTCCTCCAACAAGACCACATTGCCTAATAGTGCCACTTCTCATGGGACAAGCATATTCAAACCACTACATTTCACTCCCTGGCACTATAGGCTTATTCAAACACATGAAACTATGGGAGCCTTACCTAGCCATAGAATAATGAAAAAAATCTATTTAATACAACTTCAAAAATCTCCATAGTCAGTTGTTGGCAGACCTTCACAATGCCACATGAGGTTCCTGTCAGCAAGCACATCTTGGCAACAGCAACAGTGTTGGGGTTTGGTGTCTGAAGACAGGATGGATCCCTAGGTGGGGTGGTCCCTGGATGGCCCTTCCTTCAATTTCTGTTCCACCAGACTGAACTCAGGGACCTCAGGTAGGAGAGCTAGCAGAACAATTGGAAGAGTTAAGGGAGATTGCAACCCCACAGGAAGAACACTATTGGCTGGCCAGAGCACTTAGTGCTCCGAGGGGTTAAACCACCAGCCAAGGAGTATACAGAGAAGGATCCATGGCTCCAGTTACATATGTAGCATAGGATGGATGGCCTTGTCTGACATCAATGAGAGGAGAGGTTGAGGCCCTTGGTACTGCGAAGATTTGATAACCCAGCATGGGGTGATGCTGGAGTGGTGGGGTGGTAGAGGCTGGCTGGGTGGTGGGCAGCCTCATAGAAGGAAAGGGGACAGGGAGTTGGCAGATGTGGGATGGATGGTTTGTGGAGGAGTAACCAGGAAGTGGGATATCAGTTGAGATGTAAACAAATGGAATGATTAATGAATAGAAAAAATTTCCTTAGTCTATCACAGTCTCAACATTTTAAAGTCAGTGTTTCAAAGTCTCTTCTGATATTCATGCAATTTCTTGTTCTAATCCTTTATAATATCAAAATCAAAAGGCAGATCACATATGTCTAACATCCAAGGATATATGTTACTATTCCAAAACTTTTTATTGAAAAATTACTGGACTAAAGCAAAACAAAAATATTAGCTGAACAAACTTCAAACTCTGCATTCCCTTGTCTGTTGTCAAAGTGCTCTTCAGATCTCCAACTTCTTTCATCTTTATTGACTATAATAAACTTCTTTCTCTTGAGTTGGTTCCACTCCTTGTTAGCAGTTTTCCTTGGCAGGTATCCCAATGGTTCTGCCATTTCTAACAACTTGGGTATCCAAGGCATCTTCAACTTCATAATTTCTTGTTTCAATGTCTGAGATCTATTCATTATCTTCTGGACTCCTTCAAAGGTCTTGTGTCATATCTCCAGCTCAGTCCTCTAGCACTCTAGGCTCTTGTTGAATCCACTCTGCTGCTGCTGCTGTTCTTGGTGATCATCCTATGGTACTGGTATCTTCAATAAGATGGTGTCATCAGCTGCAACTTCCTCCACACTTCCTCCAATAAGGCCACACCTTTAATCGTGTCATTCACATTGGCCAAGCATATACAAACACCACATTTGGCTATTTTTATGTAGCTAATATTTACAAAACATAAGCTATCCAAAAAATAAAATGACTTTAAAACATACACCTTATAATTTTCTTTTTATCAACATATTAGATTGTAATTACAGATGCAAAACTTGAAAAGTATGCATTTTTAGTAGAAATTAAAGAATACTTGAAAATATATAAATGTAAATTAATACTATTGGCTTTTACATGGGTTCGTTTGTTCAAGAGTATACACCAGCAAAGTATGATGTTGCAAAGTTAGATGCCATTTGAACTTTATAACAGAGATTTGCTTTGTTGTTTACCCTACTAACAGATGGTCTATATGAAGCTATGAACCACATCATTTCCTGTAAAGCATTACCTCCCTCTATTTGAATAAGATTCTTGAATAGATGCTTGACCTCTATGTCCATTCCCAGCAGAGAGACAAGTGTGTAGCAAGGGTTCTTAGAATGATTTCTACTAGAACTCTCCATCTATGAGTGCCCCTTCTTTAAATAATGGCTTCTGTTTGACAGGTACTAATAGCTTCATGTGCATTACTAGCACACACGTACACTGGTAGGAGACAGGTAGACTGTAAGTGAACAATATCTCTTGTTAATGATGATATCAGTGGATTTTCTTCAACTATGTTTCCAATCAATTAATGTTGGCAAAAGAGTAAAAGAGTTGAATCCACTTTCAGAGTCAGCTATTCTTTCCTAGTCGACCTATATGTTAAATAGCGTTGAAATTGTCGGCACAATTAAAGACTTCAAAGATATATGATCAAGCCTTTGCTTTTAATGTATTGGTTTATAGATTAAACGGTTGCAATCTCATTTACTAGGGCCCAATTTTCTCATTTGATTTCAGTTCTTAAATGACTAAAAGAAAAGCTTAGAAGAAAGTATTTTACCACATTTAATGAAACACTTGCAATTTGATTTACCATTTGATAGATGAAGGAAATAGGCTATTACATCACGATACATTTATCATCTTACACAAATCCTCCCCTAAACAAAATTAACTCTGAACTATTTCCAGAGAGGTTTCTAAAATGACTAGCCTTGCCAAGAAAGGTTTCTGATTCATAAATAACACTGAAAGAAAAACCAATCATACAAACAGAGCATCAGGATTCACTGAAACATGAAACATTGAGAACACAACATGAAATGGTACCCTCAGTTATGTAAGGCATTCGTTTGCACAACAGTGCTTAGCTTATCATTACAAGTGATAGGCTTTTCAGATTACTTTAATATCTGAGCATGAGTGAAGGACAAGAAAGGGATAAGAAGCAAACAGGCTTGTTAAATAACAGCAAAGTTAGATTCCCTGCTACTATCTTATTGTATTTAACAATGCTCATGATCAACACTCCTGAGAGTAAGAACAATCCTCACATTCCCATCTAACGATAAACATAAGGCAAGATTTAGCAACTTTCAATTATCATATAAACTTTCTACTCCTAATAATCCATAAATCTTCTCAACTGTTAGCATCACTGGATTTGGAGTTATTATACAAACACCTATTTCTGTCTATGAAAGTTTTTTTCAGAATGTCTCAGTGAAGAGGGAGGACCTACTGTAAATGTAGTTAGGATCACATTGGTATGGCCAACTGAATGAAAGGAGAAAGCAGGCTTAGTATCATCACACATCTGTCTGTCTTTTATACTCTGAGTGCAGTGAGACTGATGATGATTCCTTTTGCCACCAGGACTCCCTCTCCAGGAGAGATTCTACCCTTTCTAAAGCTGAGCTAAAAGTAAAAGCTTCCAAGTTGCTTCTTGTCATGCATGTGATTAAGTCAAGGAAAAATGTAACTAATACAGCAAATAGGAAAGTAACTAATACGCAACACAAGGAGGAAATGGGAGAGAATGTTTTCTTAGCTAAAGGAGCACCAAGGTGAGCCTGAAGGATAGTTAACACAAGAGAGAATGAAGGAGACATGATAACATGTACCCTGAGAAGGGGAGTATAAGTTAGAACTAAGAGACTTTAAAAGGATGCCAGTATACAAAGAACAACTGACATTATGCTTCAGAATTTAATTTTGAGAGTGAGAGTACTATGGAGAGACAGTAAAAATCAAAGTGATGGGGGCTGGAGAGATGGCTCAGTGGTTAAGAGCACTGACTATTCTACCGAAGTTCCTGAGTTCAAATCCCAGCAACCACATGGTGGCTCACAACTATCCTTAACAAGACCAGATGCCCTCTTCTGGAGTGTCTGAAGACAGCTACAGTGTACTTATATATAATAAATAAAAAAATTAAAATGATGTTCAAATTGAAGCTTAGATAAACTTCTGAAAATTACAATAGAGCTCAGCCTGCTGCTATTCATGAGTAAAGAATAAAATTATACAAGTTGTGTATTGTTTACATGTGGACATTTGTAAAGAATAATTTAATCTGTATATTTGACTTAAAAATTTGGTTAAGAGTTAAAAAAAATGAAGTCTGCATAGACACCTCACAGACAAAATTTAAAATATGTGAGTATTTGTTTATAGCTGGCTAGAAAGAATGAAGAACAGAATCTGTTTACTAGTTCAAACTTGCAGATTGTCTGGGAGAGACAAATAATTAAACAGAGAACTATCAAGGGGATGAAGTAATTGTTTTAAGGCAAGTAATATAAAATCAGAGGAAAACTGAGCACATTTGCATATTGGCAGCATTGTGTGAACTGATACAAAACTGGAGGATATTCCCAAACTTAAAATGTCAAGAAATAGTATTTATAAAAACATTTAAAAAGAGTCCTCTTTAAGATGCCAATGCAGAATTTATTCTTAAAACTCTATTATTATTCTTGGAACAGAGAGTATCTTCTTTGAAGAAATATGCATAATAGATTGAAGAATTTTTTTTAAAAAGAATTTGCTTTATTTTAGGCACATTTGGAAATGTTACTTATTCCATCTCACAAACACCAACAGGGCTCCTGGGCTATAAGTTGGGCAGTTGAAATTCTCTTTTTTTCCTTACCTAAATTGCTACCCACTACCACCACACAGGCATGTGTGTGGGTATATTAGCCCCCTGCACCCATAATCTGTCTCTCTCAGAAGCTGAGCAGTGGAATCATCTATACACATCAGAACAAGAAATTTTAAAAAATAATCTCATGAATATTTCAGTTATATAATTTTTCCCACTGCTTTAATATAATCAGTAGCTTGAGAATGTTAAGGGCATCATATAGAGGAAAATAAGAAGATATAAAATTATGAGCTTAATCCAGTGATGAGAGATTTGTTATTGTTTAGGACACTAGCAAATGATGAGAACAGGAGAAAGTAAGGTTTTGGGACCTCCAAAGATTCTAGCCTGGCTTTTACTTCCATCTCTTTTATGCCCATAATATTTTATTCTCCTTTTATACCATGAAAGTAAAATATACCATTGCCTGGAAACTATATATGAGGATGCAATAAAGACAAGAAAATGGCCATGAGAATGAATGAAAATCTGCAATTGACAGGGGTGGAGAGATGTGGGGCATCACTAAAACCAGACCGAGACCTGGGATAAGAGAGGCACCCAACAATCAAAAGGGGTGACCTTAACTGTGACACACAGCACTGGGGATATGGAACTTGAAGAAGCCACTTCCTGTAATCAGGTAGACATGCCAGTAGAGCTATAGGGACATCACCCTATCCACAAAATTTTCTACTACAAGAAATGGAGACCGGATGGAGCTGAGACTGAAGGATAACAAATCAGTAATGTCACTTCTCTTCATACATGACCTTATTGATACTGTGTCTTCTACAATTTCTGAATGTTCTTTTTCATTCTGGCCTATGCCATATAAAATCCAGCTTACTCATGTATCATTTTACATGATAACTCATACATTATTCAAACTCAAGAAGATGCACTACTTACCACTCATTGAAAGTATGGTTATATGTATAATTATATTTCATGTTAAATACCTGCAGTATTTAACAGAAACTGCAGTTATAATATACTGGGAAACTGGGGGAGAGACTTGTTCCATTCTAAGGAATCATACATAGCATGTGAATGTGTAAATAAGCCTCTCTAGTTCACTGTGTCCTGAGGTAATCTACCTTAAATTGATCCATTCGTAGAGTTATGGAGACAGATGCACCAAAAATCATTTTTATCATATCTATAGCTTACATAAAACAATTTCCCATCACATTTTTATAATTAAGGCTGCTATGAACATAGTGGAGCATATGTCCTTATTGCATGTTGGAGCATCTTCTGGGTATATGCCCAGTAGTGGTATAGCTGGGTCCTCAAGTAATACTATGTTCAATTTTCTGAGGAACTGCCAAACTGATTTTCAGAGGGGTTGTACCAGCTTGCACTCCCACCAGCAGTGAAGGAGTATTACTCTTCTTCCACATCTTCACCAGCATCTACTGTCACCTGAGTTTTTATCCTAGCCATTCTGACTGGTGTGAGGTGGAATCTCAGGGTTGTTTTGATTTGCTTTTCCCTGATGACTAAGGATGTTGGACATTTCTTTAGGTGCTTCTCAGCAATTCAATATTCCTCAGTTGAAAATTAGTTTTTAGCTCTGTACCCCATTTTTAATAGGGCTATTTGATTCTCTATAGTCTAACTTCTTGAGTTCTTTGTATATATTGGATATTATCCCTCTATCAAATGTAGAATTGGTAAAGATCTTTTCCCAATCGGTTGGTTGCCTTTTTGTCTTATCGTCAGAGTCCTTTGCCTTACAGAATATTTGCAATTTTATGAGGTCCCATTTGTCGATTCTTGATCTTGTAACACAAGTCATTGGTGTTCTGTTCAGGAATTGTTTTTCCCCTGTGATCATATGTTTGAGGCTCTTCCCCACTTTCTCCTCTGTAAGTTTCAATGTACCTGGTTTGATGTGGAGGTCCTTGATTCACTTGGACTTGATCTTTGTACAAAGAGATAAGAAGGAGTCAGTTTGCATTCTTCTACATGCTGACAACTAGTTGAATCAGCACTATTTGTTAAAAATGCTGTCTTTTCCCACTGAATGGTTTTAGCTCCTTTCTCAAGGATAAAAAAGAAGCTGGAAAGAACCCAGATGTCCTCCAGCATAGGAATGGAGACAGAAAATATGGTACATTTACACAGAGGAGTACTACTCAGCTATTAAAGTCAATGAATTCTTGAAATTCTTAGGAAAATAGATAGAACTAGAAAATATCATCCTGAGTGAGGTAAGCCAATAGCAAAAGAAAACACATAGTATTCACTCACTGATAAGTGGATACTAGCTGTAAAGCTCCAAGTAACCAAAATACAATTCACAGACCACATGAAGCTCAATAAGAAGGAAGACTAAAGTGTGTCCTTCTTAGGAGAACACATTACTCACAGGAGCAAATGTGGAGGTAAAGTGTAGAGCAGAGACTAAATAAAGGCCACCAAGAGACTGTCCTAATTGGGGATTCATCTCACATACACTTACCAAACCCAGACACTATTGTGGATGCCAAGAAGTACATGCTCAAAGGAGTCTGATATATCTGTCTCCTGAGAAGCCCTGCCAGAGCCTTACAAACACTGAGGGAGATGTTAGCAGCCAGCCATTGGACTCTAATAGAGGAGTTAGAGAAGGGAGTGAAGGAGTTAAAGGGTTTTGCAACCCCATAGGAAGAACAAAAATATCAACCAACCAGACCCCCCCAGAACTCCCAGGTACTAAGCCATCAACAAAGAAGTACATGTGACTCCAGCTGCATATGTAGCAGAGGATGGTCTTGTCATGCATCAATGGAAGAAGTCTTTGGTCATATGAAGGTTCAATAGATGATGCCCCAGTGTAGCGGAATTGAAGTCAAGGAGGTGGGAGAGGGTGAGTAGGTGGAGTAACACCCTCATAGAAGAGGGGTTAGGAGGATTTGATAGAGTGTTTCCAGGAGGGAGGGAAACCAATAAAGGGGATAACATTTGAAATATAAAGAAAATTTGCAATAAAAAGTTAGTTAAATCAACAAAAAGAACATACCCTCAATTTCTAAATTAAAGTAATAACAACTTTGAATAAGGATATTATTAAACATAATCTTTTTATATAGAAGTATTGAATTGAAAATACATTTCAAACGTGTCATGACTACGTATGACAATATAAAGAAATAAATTTTGATCCATTTGTTTCATAACTTCTGTTAAAAATGTACATTTTTGAATATTTCTAGTAAAACTTGTTCAAATTCTGTTGTACATCACAATGTTTTTCCCTTTAAGTGTGACAACTCTAGGAGGTATTAGACTTAAGTTCAGCTATAACAGTGGATCTCAACCTTCCTAATGCTGCAACCCCTTAATAGAGCTCTTCATGTTGTGGTGATTCCTCAACCATAAAATTATCTTTGTTTCTACCTCATAGTTGTAATTTTGGTAGTGTTATGAGTCGTAATGTAAAAATCTGACATATATCTTCAGTGAAAAGCTGAAAACCACTGAGCTATAACTTACAGAAGAAAGAATGTCAGTTGTTTAAGGATGTAATTTTTTTTT
>JADRCC010534524.1:0-10093 GCA_019843855.1 Hylomyscus alleni
ACACACACACACACACACACACAGACACACACACACACCTTGTTTTCCCTAGCTAACTTGCCTTTGATATGTGACAAACAGCCCTGACACTGTGTTTATAAAGATTGTACAGTGCTTTTCTAGAAAGACATGAAAGATAAGAATGAACTATTTTCTCAGCCCTTATTGAGTCAAAGGACTGCCTGTATCCCAGGAAATTTGACACACATAGGAGGCCACATGTACAGCTTGCCTGTATCTGGGTGTAGACTCCCTGTCTTAGGGTGACTTTGTTTTGCAGAAATGATTGGTGACTCTGGAGTCTAACAAGCCTCAGACAGCTTCCCAGAAATGTTAATGAAGTCTAATTTGCCTGCATTATCTCAGCTGAAAGTGACTGATCTAAGTGTCAATTAATTGATATCATTGCTTTTCCATTGGGAAACCCTCAGAAGATTCCTATGTCTAACGATATGAACTGGAAAGAAAACAGCAAAGGACAACTTGAACTTGGACTATCAGCTTCTAGAAACAAAAGAGGTGTGGGGTGTGTACCTTGTCCCGAGACATGTGCTATATTGTTATAGCGGCCCAAAAAGAGTGCCATGTGAGCCTAATGCAACATTGTTCTTGTTACCTTGTGGAATCTAATTCCCAGACATGCATAGATGATGTGTGACATGACACAGCAACTCAATGTCAAAGTCAGTATCAGAATCTTTATCATGACGCTGATCTTACAGTGCCTAGAGACTCTTATTTTGTTGATTCACCAGGAAGATGTCCTAACTAGCAGCTTTATCTCAAAGCAACATGCTTTGATTTTGTGCATAGTCACCATGTCAGATTTTTATCCAAAGATTAGGAGGGAAGGGCTGGGAGTTTAGAGACTCCACAGGAAGAAGCAGGAACCTAGGAAGGCATGTTCTTTCACCACGATAGCTTGATAAGCCTGCCATTGTCTAGACTGGATCAATGTTGATAGCATACAGGGTTGAGCAAGTAGCACCTAAGTAGTACCCACTACTGAAGACACATTGATGAGATCTTCTCTAACACAGTGTTGCCTGCTGTGGCAACTCTGGAGACCAAACTCTGACCTGGTGTGTTGCCCTGTACTTCAGGAGAGAACTACAGTGATGCAATTGATTTTTTGGTGATCTACTTGGCCAAAGACTAACCTGATCTGAGGTTCCTGTCTTCATTTTTATAGGAAAGTCCCTCCTTTCCTATTCAGAAAGGAAATTTGCTCTTCAAAGGACACCATAATAAAAGAGTGTTCCCTTACCTCTACCCATATTGACTAATCCTTCTAATAAGGCAATAAAGCTGTTTCCAATTAATTCCTCAGCACCAAGCTTTACCCTCCCCCCCATTAACTATCTACCTGGCTGATGGTCTTACCACCTCAGCCCATAAAAATGTATGACACATCCTCAAGTAAACACCAGCCATCACATATAAAACATGCCTTTATAGTTAAGAAGAATGAATTACTTGCCATCCACTGTTGAATCACAGGACCATGCAACACCACCCTATTAGGCAACTAGAGACAGCCACACCTAGAGTTTTTCTGCACCTGACTGTAGCCTCGGGAACAGTTCCTGGCCTACGGTTGCCTTGCAGAAGTGATGTGTGAAACTGGGATCTACAAAGTCTCACCCCAGAACCCAGAGCAGGTTAACAGATCTATTTTCCCCATGCCATTTTGGCTGGTCACATCCTTCTGCTTATGTGTCAGTTGACTGAGATGTTTTCCCCTAAAGACTCCTGCATGGAATCCTTATGACTATATGATACAGTGAGTAGAATCCTGGGAAGGGATCACTTACGATGTCAAATGTGCTTTTGCTAGCAAACTGCCTGTTTTCTTGTTGCATGTTGCTACTGGCTTTCACTGCAAGAATAGCTAACAGACCCTGAATTCAGACCCTATTCAGACCCTAAATAACCAAGCACCATCTAAATGCTGTTCTGTTGGAACTTTTCACTGCTAGCTCAATTAAGCCCCCTTTAAATTTAGTCCCACACAAAGTCTCAGGCTAGGAAGACAATATAGACAATTTCTTTGCCAAAATAAAACAAACGACCCTCTACTAGACATTCCAATGTTTTAAATGTAAAACATGACATTATTTACAGAGATCACACTCTATAATTAGGCAATCAGGTTACTGCAAAAACAAACAACAATGAAAAAATAAAATAAAATAAACACCAAAAATATAGTACTTTGAACAAGTTTAAATTTTGGTTATGCTCCTTTAACAACTATCCCTTGCCAGATGTCTGGCACTTTAGTTCCCAACATCATCTCATTGCCACACAAAGCCTAATTCTCCACATTCTTTTTCCAGTTCAGCTTAGAGCAGCCTCTTCTCCACATCTCCAATTTGTTTAAAGTCCTTGTAGACTTTATATAACAATTACAATAACCCTATGCCTACTACGAATGTCTTTAATCAGACTTTGTGTCACCATGACAAATACTTAAAGAACTTAGAAGAAAGAACTTTTATTTTGGTTGATGAGTTTGGCAGTCTCAGTTTAACATGGGAAGGCACAGCCCTGCTGAGCATCACGCACCATGGCGGTCAGGACCATAGAGATGCCTGTGCAGGTTGGTTCTTCCTTCTTTCCTGTTTTATTCCGTGTGGGATGGTGCAAGCCACACTCACGGGGAGCTGTCTCCCTTATAGACACAACCAGAAATGCGCTGTACTAATCTTCCAGTGTCTGCTCAAGCAAATCAAGTTGAAAATCGATGTTAACCACTGCATTTCTGGTTATTTGTTCTATGTCAGATGAGTGACTGGCAATCATTTTTCTACCCTTCTGTTCATGGCCTCTGCTTTTTTTAAATGACACTTTTAAAATTGAAATTTAATCATATTACTTTCCCTATTATCCTTCAAACCCTGCTATATATCCCTCCCCTGCTACCCCTACTATGCTACCCTACTCACTTGCTCTCGTACTGGTGAGTCCCTTTTTTTGAGTTATTCACACACAAACACACACAGAGACACCCCACACACACACACACACACACACATACACACACACACACACACACACACACACACATACACACCACTGAGTCCATATAGTGTGACTGGCCTGTGATTATATAACTTCAGGCTGACCACTTTCTGTCGGATAAGCACTTATGGGTTTCATCCTGAGGAGGGCGAATGCTTCTTTCTTTAGCAGTCATTATTGCGTGAACTTCTGCGTCTTGAGGTGGAGCTGCTTGAGATTTCTGCCTTCCATGTGAGCACATCTATTTCTTGTATCATTGCTCCAGACTTGTTTGGGCAGCCAAATTATTGAGGTATCATAGGTGTAACTTACCTGTTGTCTCTAGGAAATGCAATCTCCCAACAGACTTCCTGGCCCACAGGCTGTTACAATCTTCCTGCCTCCTCCTCCTCATCTTCCCTGGGCCTTAGCTGTAAGAGCTGTTTTGTAGATGTATCTGTTGGTTGTATATTTTGTTGAACATAGCTCCTCGATTTGATAGAAGCTCAAATACCAATTCTTGTTGTTATTTCCTGAGTTCTACTTAAGAAGTAATTGTAACTAGGCCTGATCTATCTCCATTATGTCTGTGTTCTACAGTTTTGTATAGTTCAACAAGACTAATTTTTTATTTTAAGTTGAATTTTCTACAGGGCAGAAACAGGTAACTAGTTTCTAATTTCTAAATACACATAGCCATTGTCTACACATAGGGTTTTACTGCTATGAAGAGACACCATGATCAAGGCAACTCTTATATTGAGACAACATTTAATTGGATCTGGCTTACAGTGACAGAGGTTCAGTCCATTGTGATGATGGCAGGAATCATGGCAATGTCCAGACAGATGGTGCTAGAGAAGGAGCTGAGAGTTCAACATGCTTAATCTAAGTGCAGCCAGGAGAAGACTCTCCCAGGCAGCTAGGAGGAAGGTCTCAAAGCCCCCCCCCCCCACTGTTGACACACTTCCTCCAACAAGGCCACACTTATTCCAACAAAGCCACATGCACACACACACACACACACACACACACACACACACACACACACACACACCTCCTAATAGTGCCACTCCCTGGGCCAAACATATTCAAACCACCACAGTCATTTTTTTCCAGCACTACTTAAAAACTGTCTTTCTCCAGTGTATGTTTTTAGTGCTTTGTCAAGAATCAATTGGCTGTAGTTGCATGGATTTGTTTCAGAGTCCTTCCATTTCATTCCACGGGGCTAGGTGTCTATTTTAATGCCACCACCGTGCTCACTTTGTTACTAAGTCTCTGTAGTACGTTTTAGAATCACGCTTTGTCATTCTCTAGCATTCTTTTTTTTTTACGAGGTTGTTGCTTTGTCCATTCAGTGACTCTTATGTTTCTGTATGTACTTCAGGATTTCTTTCTGTACCTCTATGAATAATATCATACGGATTTTGCTGGGGATTACCCTATATCTGTATCTTTCTTTCTGCATTTTATGGCTATTTACACAATACAAATTCTCCCTATTCATGAACATGCAAGGTCTTTGCACTTTCTGGTGTCTCCTTAAATTCCTTCTTGAGTTTATGATTTTCTCTGTTAGCCTCAGGGATTTCAGGTTGTTCTCATTTGACACCTGGTCCTCCTCTCACCAATAGATTCTTTCTGATCAGTCATAAGATGATCTGCTAGGGTGCTTGTCCAGAGTTCCAGTGGTCTCCACCTGGTCCAACCCTGATCAGTCCTATGCCTTGTAAATAAAGCTAAGCATAGGATGCAGTAGGAGATGACTTACCCATTTCTCAGGCCTGTCATCATGTGCACACTGCTAAAGTGTTGGATAAATTGATGGGTGTAGCGAGGCTTGTGGTGTTACTCTGAAGGCATCTGGCAGAGGATAGTCAAATTTTAAACTTACTTAAAGCATTATGAGAGTTTTGATGTTTTCTTTTCTTCTTTCATTGTTGTTTGTCTTTTGGTAACCTGATTGCCTCGTACTAGAATGTGAACTCCATAAATGATGCAATGTTTTAAAGTTAAAACTTTGGAAATACCTAATGGAGGCTAGTTTTACTTTATTTTGGCAAAGAAGTTGTCTATACTGTTCCTGGTCTGAGACTTTGCTTGTGACTGAGAGTAAAGGGGGCTTAATTAAGCTGGTAGTGGAAACTTCCCACAGAACAGCATTCAAGTGGACATTGGTTATTGGTAGGGGCTTTTAGCTCTGCTTGCAGTGAAAGCCAGCAGCAAAATACAATAAGAAGACATGGTTTGAAAGCAGAAGCCCACTTGATGTCGGGAACAAGAAACTGGAGGGAGATGACAAGATTACAGACTTAAAAAATTAAGCCACAAAATTTCATCTGGAGGAGAAAGATGCCTCATGGGCATTGTAGGAATTGTTCAGACCCTACCCATTGCTCTCAAGAACGTAACACATTTCCTTGTTCATAGTGTTCTGTCATACAAGCCATGAGAGAGGGAGAGGGTGTGTTTCCCTGCATTCTGGTCCTTAAGCACTAAGGAGCTCCTACAGCTATGCTCTAGGGCCTGTCTACTCCACCATTTGGGGAGAGCCACTGCATCATCCATGATGCTGGATCTTCCGTCACACAGAACGCAAATTATTGGCTCAGGGAAGCCTTGGCATGGATTTCAATGGGAAAGCAGACACTGTATGCCATGGTCAGAATAACCACAAACCGTGGAACTGCTCCTGTCCTCACGTCCACACACGTCGGTCCTACAGATGTCCTCTGTAGAACAGCTACAGATGGAGCAGAGCCAGCTCAGAGAAGCCATATGCACCACAGGCCTCAGGTCTAGAGAGGAGGAGATTGTAGCCTGCTGTTGCTCTCATCTGAATATAATGTGCCATGCCATGGGTGTAAGGTTGTGAATCTAAAGGGCCTAGTAAATTTTCCCTGCTGTCTTTCAGTTTCCTTTGCCTCCATTCCTGCTTTATGGGCCCCAAATCTGCCACTGGAGCCAGGAAGGAAAAAGTAGCAAAATAACATGTCCCCTCTCCCACACTATGTTTATTTCCTTTAGACATTGGGACAGTCTCCTGTGGAGGTGACATCTCATGATGTTGAATCTCTCTCCATGCTCCCTTCCCTAATGTCTAAATTAATTATTCTAAATATATATGTAAGTAGTGAATTAAGCCAGCAGATGTATTTCTTTGCATTAGTTCCCAATAATCACACAGATAAACCAATATTTAAAACCTCACCTCAATAGCTGAGCAATATAATGATCTACCTTTACTTTCTATGCTAATCTGGCTACTTCTCAGCCAATTGATACTTGCATATTATTATTGATCTGGTTGTCAGACCACCTTCTTTGTGGCTCTAATTCCTCCATCCTGAGATATATATATATATATATATATATATATATATATATATATATATATATATATATATGTTTCTCTATCTCTGTGTGTGTGTCTCTCTCTCTCCCCCTCCTCCCCCTCTTTCTTCTCTCCCTCCTCCTCCTCTTCTCATTGGCATATGTCCCACCTTACTATTTATTCTGCTCATCCACCGGGTGATCAACATTTATTGACAAGGCAGAGAATAAGTGGTAAGAAAAGTCTGCACAAACATGAGACAGGAGATATTTGGTATAAGCATTACAGTGTAATGTCCAGAATGAAGCAAGACATGAGGGCAGAGAAATGAGCATTTGAATAACACAAAGGTAAACTTTACACAGTATACAAAAACATTATTAGTACTCTAATGCACATAGATCCATTTTGAGCCAAAGACATGGACTCTGGTTTGGTTTCTAAGGGAATGTTTTTGTGACATCATTTAAAATTGAAAGCATATGGCCAGTCAGTTGTGTCACATGCCTTTAATCCCAGAACTTGGGAGACAGAGGCAAGAGGGTCTCTGAATTCAATGCTAGCCTACATAGGTCTACATAGTGAGTTCCAGAAAAGCCAGGGCTACACAGATAACCCCGTCTCAAAAACCAAAAATTTGAAAGCATAAAATCAAATGTTTCTCCCTATTGTGTTTATACAGGATGCCAAACGATTGATTTTGGAAACAATATCTGATGGGTAAACACCCTTTCTTAGCTCCAGACTCTCGAACCTGGCTGGGCCTCCTAATCACAGCTCAGCATGTTCCCTACTGGATGACCTCTCTGCTGTTTCCTTGGCTCTGAGCTCAGTCCAAAAATCCACTTCCTTGTCTTTTAGCCTCTGGGCTGTCTGTGCTGGGACTCCAATCTTCAGGTATCCTTCTTTCTGGTCATACTCTGGCCAGTGAGGCAGCCCTTCACCATTAGGGTTCCTGTGAACAGAATAAAGAGAAATTCACCAAAACTTGCTATTTCCGTGGTGCTTAAAGATGTCCAAAGATGCCCTGCCTTATCTCTGCCAAGAAGCCTGTAACCTTCCACAGGTCACATGGAGAGGCTTCTATCTCTTGGCACAGATTTTTTTTAAAGCTTGTTATGATTTACATTTTGCTTTTTGTCCACATCTTATGTGTTTCAGGCTGGTACTGAAGCTAGTGTAATAAAAAGTGGAGTGTAATTAGAAGCAAATACTGGCAACCTTGAATAATGTTAGGGTCCCACTCCTTCCTGCCATGGCTTCCTGACTACATAATGCTCTGCTTCAAATAAAAAGTCCGGGCGGTGGTGGCACATGCCTTTAATCTCAGCACTTGGGAGGCAGAGGCAGGCAGATTTCTGAGTTCAAGGCCAGCCTGGTCTACAGAGTGAGTTCCAGGACAGCCAGGGATACACAGAGAAACCCTATCTCAAAAAACCAAAAAAAAAAAAAAGTCCAAGTGAAACTCAGAGCTAGAATACAAAATCCATTTAAGTGAGTGACTTTGGGCATTTTGTCAAAGTATTTGAAAGCTAACATCTAAGATTGCTTCTGAGAAGTGGGTCGCTCTACGGTTAAGCCAGCATTGTAGTTTGGAATAATTTTTAATTGGTTTGTGAAGGAATTTTAAGTTTGAAGAGCATGTTGTAGTAAATTCAGATAGGTGAGTAGGAGATTCTATATTCTAGGGGGTTCTAAAAAGAAAGAAGACAATGAAGCCAAGCTTGTAACAATTCAGAGGGCAATGAAGCCTCCGTGAGGAACTTGAATAGAGGTAATTAGTGTTCCATTATGTCTACATTTGTCCATTCCCTGACCTTTCTTGGTAGATTGATTGCAGCGACAGTAGACTGCATAACTAATGGGCTTGTTCAAAAGCACCATGGATTTCAGGCAATGTCAGAGTACTTTTTGTTGATTTCAATTAGATTTACAGTTATGTTAAAGGAAAAAATAACGGCATAAAGAGTTGAATGATTCTATGTTTCAAAATTTAAGAGTAGGGCCAATAAAGATTCAAGTCTTCTAAACAGATGAAATGAGGAAATATTCCTGAGAATGTCTCAGGGATCTGCAAGATGACCCGTCATCAGAGTATCACTTGTTTCAAAGACATTTCTTGAGATATTAGCATTGGCTGCCCTTCATCTACAGTATGGTGTAAAGAATCGATTCTCTAGGATTTGTTTCCCTATGTTCAGATTCTTGAGGCTTTGCAGCTGATGGTCCATTGGCCCTAACTCTACCTCAAACTATAGTTCTATCTTGACATCATCACATTATACTGGTTATGCAGGCAAGCAAAATGCAAGACTCACAGAGCCATCAAGGTGGCTATCTGGTTTTCACTGACATATAAGTACCACGCACTAACCGATTGCGTCACTGGAGCTCCGGCTATCTGGTTTTCAAGTGAAAGCATAGGTGATCATCCAGTGTGTGGAAGATTTGATGTTTCAGGTAGCAACCCCAAGAGTGTGATGCATGAAGCTCTGAGAGTAAACTGACATTTTGATGAAGACCTTAGTAAGTCATCACAGGCATGGCTTGGAAACATCCAACCCATGAACAGAATGACTGTCTTAGGTCACTCTTGGTGTGAAGAGACACCATGGCCAATAAGAAACTCTTATAGAATAAAGCACTCAATTGAGACTTTGAGTAAACTTTGAGTGGCTTAGCACGTTATTGTCGTGGTGAGAGCATGGCAGCTTGCATGGTAGTAGAGTGACAGCAGTGGAGTGATCTACAAGCAGAGAGAAACTGGACCTGACAAGGGCTTTTGAAATCTCAAAGTTCACCCTGAGTTACATACTTCCTCTAACAAGACCTTCTAATCTAAGCAAAGAGCTTCACTCCCTAGTGACTATGCACTCAACTATATATGAACCTATGGGGTGGGGGTGGGGGGCAGCATTCTTATTCAAACTACCAGAGCCCTAGAAGCCACAGAGGCTCTAAGCATCAAGACCTTAGAAAAGTGCATTCACCAGCATTCAGAGCCCATGTCTGTCAATAGATTCCTGGATGTTCCAAAAGGAGATTTAGGGTTTAAAGTCTTCGCTCTTGGACTTGCTTCAGTCTAGTTCCTCGTTGCTATTCTCCTGTCCCTCCCTCTCGAACAGCAATGTTTGGTTATTTTCCTTGTATCTTAGAAATGTGTTATTTTTGTTTGTTTGTGTTTGTTTGTTTTCATAGCCAAGGTTTGCCTGAGACTGGGAAGTCTTTGGCATTGGATGTCAAAGCAGTATTAAAAGTCAGGAGAAGTTAAGTATTTGTGGAAATGAGTTTTTGTGATGAGCATGAGCTTCTTGGGGTCATGGGTAGGAGGTTATGATTTAGAAATTTAATACTACCCCAAATGCTCGTGGGTTGAAGCTTTAATCCCCTTCTGCTGGTGCCAATGGGACATGGCAGAAAAGTAATAAAAGAGGACTCGGAGGAGGATGGAGGGAGGATCCTGGCCCTGTCCTTCCATTCATGACTGACAGTTGGTGGGAAGGAGCTTTGACCTTACATATGCTCCACACATGATATTCTGTTCTAACACAAGAGCTAATAGGCAAAATTATCAACCTCCCCCCCCCAGTCTGATCCAAAATTCACATTCTCTCCTTCATGTTGAACTATCACGAATATCATCATAACTATAAATTGGGATAACCCAGCTCTCTGGACAGAAGGACAATCACTCAAACATTAGAAAACTAGTCCTTCCTCAGGGGTATGACTCACTGCACCACACCTCCAGCT